>JAAALK010001401.1:136014-200131 GCA_019279435.1 Zizania palustris
CCCTTCGCGCCGGTATGAGATGAGGGCATTGGTACTCCGAAGGGGAGAGTTCGCGCCGACGGAGGCATAGAACCACTCTTGATCCCACTTCGAGTACCATTTGTTGTTGACCGCCCTCGCCGGGAAGGCGTCTTGGAATTCCCTCCGAAGCTGGAAGTTTGCGCTGCCGAAGGACAAAGCCCTCTTGATGCGGTCTGTGCCTCTCTCAGCTTCGGCTAGCAGTTGGCGTCGTGAAGGGCGACGAAGACATCTGCACGGCCCTCGCAACCTTCGGCCCTCATGGCCTATTCGAAGACAGCAAGCCTCGCCACGGTGTTGGGCGAAAGCTGAGGAAGCTCGAGGTTGTAAGCCTTGAGGACTTCGCTCAACATCCCCACTGCCTGGCAGCCCGAGGTTGGCTTCGAAGAAGGCTTCGAACCGCACCACCTCGTTAGCCCGAGGTCTTGGTATGGCTTCCGTCTTCTCTGGCAATCTGAGTTGGATATTTCGCAGCAATCCTTCCCTCGCAGGGCCCCTCCGGACGGACTCTCTGTAGAGATCGAAGCCCTCATCTCCAGCGTTTGCTCAAATTGTCGGATGGAGTCCGAAGGTCCCCTCGGCCCCAGCCTCCTCGGTGCAGGCTTCGCTGCCGCAGCCACACTGCCTGCAGTTGGGCGGAGCTAGAGCTCGGGCCAAGGCCAGGGCCTTCGAAGTTGCCTTCTTCGGCATTTTTCTGGGACTTTCAGCACAAGGGGCTAAAGCTAGCGAGGGGTGCTCACGCGAAGCCAAGGAGGAGAAGAGAGCGAAGGATGCAAGGCGCTGAGAAGAAAGCAAATGAGAGCGTGCCGAAGCCAGAGCGGTAAACCCCTATTTATAGGCGGTAAGAATTCCGACGGTTTGTGGGCCCGAACCCACTGGCAGGTGGGCCTCCAGCGAAGGTTGAAGCGGCCCAACGCGGGGTAACGGTCAATTTTCTAGCCGTTGCGGAGCCAGTTGATCTCCCAAGGTCATTCTGACAGCTGACGCAGGCAGTTATTACCTACAAATTTCGAAGTCACCTTCGGTCCAAGCTCCGAAGGCCTATTGTCCCTGAAGTTGTAATTTTGGTCATTTGTCCCAAGGGCGCACGCACCCTTCGTCCCGAAGGCCCGCGAGCGAGGGGCTACTGTTGGGGGAATAAGTTTCCCCTGAACAGGGGCCAAATGACGTCAGCCTCTGACAGCCTTCGGCCCGGAGCCCAACACTGTCGAAGCATGTTCCTTTCTGAAGAAATTATTTCCAAGTCCCAAGGTTCACTTCGAGGCCCTCTGGAGCGAGGCCTCCGAACCCCTTCGGAGCCCTCCGGATTGAAGCGTTAAGATCCCTTGAAGATTGCTGTTGGCGTAAAAGATTACGCTAACAGGTTTCTGTTGAATAGAAACTAACAAACGAAGTGTTTGCGAAGTGAACTGTTCTAAGCCTCCGAAAGGATAACAACTTAGAATAGTTCGAATGTGTGTATTGAATAACTTGTATCTTGTTCCTATTACAGGGTTAAACGGGGGGTATTTATAGGCCCAAACATTAAGGAAAAGACCTATTTACCCCTCTGTTACAACCGACATAGTGGAAACTATTCGGTACCCTTGATAGGGCTAAAATGGTAAAAGACTAATCTAATAAGAAAAAAGATAAGTCTTCCATCTTAGCTGGCAAAAAAGATCTCAAAGAGCATTAGTTCGAAGATATACTCCGAACCAATGCCTATCTTCGTACTTCGAGCTTGACTCAGTACATCTTCGAAGATGGACGTCTGGAAACCTTCGAATCCATTATCTGCCTTTGTGCTGTTACGGCAATAACCCTGAGGATGGAATATTTTCCCCCAACAGTAGCCCCTCGAATACGCTTCTCCGTTAACCTGTAATGTTAGGAGAGCAGTATACGGAAGAAAAAATAACCAGGCGTAGGGGTTATTAGATTTTAATTTATCTCGAAATGTACGGAGATATAAAACTCCGAATCAGTCTTAAGACAATTACTTTCGAACTATCTTAGAACTGACTCAGGAAGTTCGAAAGCCTTTTAGACTTAGAAGAAATAGCCGTTAGCTTCCTTCTTCTAACGGAAACTGCAGAATGCGTTAATTTCGGAGAAAAGTAACGGGCAGGAATGCGAAACGGCATGGACTAACGGTAAAAAATGTAAAGTCTAGGCTATAAATAGAGGGCCTAGAACTTTCCTGAGTACCTTTCCACCGCTTTCTTGCAAACAAAAACCTTTGAGCCCTAGCCTCCATTCTTCCTCCAAAGCAACCCAGTAGCTTCCATGGCGAAAACCAAGAGTTCTGGAGCCCCTTCGGCCTTGGCTCGACAGCAGGCGGCCGCAGCAGCAGCGGCTGCGGCGTTGGCGACGGCGCCTCCAACACCCGCAACGGCATCCATGGCGGCAGGAGGGGGAAATCCCCAAAATGTTGGTGATCAAGGTCTCTGCCCGCCATCAACGAAGTACTTGGATCAATCCTTCCAACTGGGACCTTCTACCTGCAAGAGAGAATCACTGGCAGTCGCAGTAGAAGGGAAGATTAGTACCAGGAGTCATGATCCGCAAACCTGGAAAGGAACTCATCCCGTCGCCAAGGCCCGGAGAAGTGGTCGTCTTCGAAGCCTTCTTCGAAGCCGGCTTAGGCCTTCCAGCAGTGGACTTCTTGGCCGAGGTACTTGATTTGTTTCACGTCACCCTTCCTCAACTTTCTCCGAACGCAGTAGCTCGCTTAGCTATCTTCGAATGGGCGTTGAGAGCCGAAGGCTGTGAGGGGAGGGCAGAGATCTTCGCTGCGCTACACAGAGCTTCATGCCAGCCAAAAACCTTCGTAGGCCCCGGAGGTGAAAAAGTGGTATTAGCCTTCGGAAGTATTAACTTCAGGCTTCGGGATGAATACGCCCTTCAATTTCCCGCTAAGGCCATCAATGCAAGATGGTATACCGACTGGGTCATGAGATGGTTTTATGCCGAAGTTGGGGCGAGCAATCCTCTGGCCGGACCTCTGAAAGACATCCAATTCCGGAAGGAAGCCCTAGTGCATCCAGACCAAGGTCAGCTCGAAGCTCGCCTCAGCCTACTTCAGAAGATCAGTCGAAGGTTGAGCATGCGAGACTTAGCCGAAGAGTTCCTCGGGTTACAAATCTCTCCGCTGATGGCCAACTGGCCTATCATCTTCGAAGAGGATTCGGAAGGCGGTCTCCGAAAAATCACTTCGACTTCGAGTCCTGCAGGTAACTTCGAAGACAACATGTATTATGCATATTCATTCGAAGAAATAACTAACTTGATTCATTTTTTAGCTTCTTCAGCCCCTATTACTTCGGAGCAAATCGTAAGGGCTTCGGAGAAGATTTTGGGCGCTCCAACTCCGACCGAAAAGGAATGGAGAATCAAGTTGGTCGGGAGTTGGGAGAGATTTAACAGGGTGTGGGGAATGCTGGAAATCATTCCGCCCCCTTTGATGGATTGGGTACCTTCGGAGAAAGGGCCCAAAAAGAGGAAAGCCGAAGCTGGGACTTCGAGCTCCGCCAAGACTCCGGTCAAGAAGGTGACTCAGAAACCAAAGAATCCCGCACCTTCGAGCCCAAGGACTTCAGTCTCTGACTCCCAAGAGGACGAAGGGAGGTTGCTTGTGCGTCTGATAGACGAAGATGCATCTCAAAGGACTGCACAAGCCGAAGTTACCTACGAACATGCCGGAGTCTCAAGATAACCTTGAGCAACCAAGGACTTCGGCAGTTCAAGAGGATTTACCTCAGGGCGAAGTTCCTGTGGATGAAGGTGGAGTCGAAGTTACTATGGCTTCGATTCCTGAAGAGGCAACAAGGACTGCTCAGGAAAATGCTCCTGCAGTCGAAGATTTAACGGCTGATTCGGACGAAGATCTCGCCTTCGATCCACCGAACAGTCCAATGATTACCCCTCGCCAAAATGTCGAAAGTAGACTTCGAATAATTCTTTCATGTTTATTTTATGTATTTATACAATGTATAATACTTTTGTTTTTTACAGAGTCCACTTCTGTGGAAGAAGTCCGGCAGGAAGAAATAATTCCTGGACCTTCGACGACTTCGGAGCCAATCCCAAGAGCCACTCAAATGGGACCTGGAAGAGGCAAAAGGAATATAGAACCCCTCCCTGCTGCGAGTTCTGGATCAACTCCGTCTGATTCAACAGACGAGAGTCAATCTTCTGAGGAGGGCCAGTCTCCAGGGGCTCCGAAGACTACAGGCCAACACTCCGGCCCTTCGCTGGACGAAGATGACCAACAGGCGATAAGTATGCTCCCCCTTCTAGCTCCTTTCTTAGGGCAAACAACTGGTCTTCGGACTTTGCTCGAACCTTTGGATCGAGCTAGCCGCGACATAGGGGAGACCAACTTAGTGGCCATTCTAAGTAAAGCGGACAGGTCGGAGCTCAACGCTGCTATAGAACGTGCAGCTTACCAGGTACGAAGTATCTGTGAAATAACATAGAATTTACCTACAAATAAATGTTTACCTTGGTTTTTTCTTTTTGCAGCAAATGTCTTGGCCCGAGCTGCGAATATATCGAATGATCAAGAAATCGCTCGTCTTCGGGAGGAAAATAACATCCTTCAACGGAATCTTACCATCTCCGAAAGCCGAGTGGTTCAGATGGACAATATAGTGTCAACGAAGCGCAGGGCCAGACAAGGTTTGGAGGCTGCGAATAAAGAGCTCGAAGCAGAAAGAATTGTACTTCGAGCTGAAATTGAAAGGATGCGGGCGGAGCACGCTACTGCGGGGACCGAGCTTGTCAGACTCCAAGAGGAAGCTAGCCAGCTCTTGAACCAAAAGAATATCTTGACTACTGAAACTGCTAACTTTCTGGGGTTCTGGGAGAGGTAACTTCGATGAAGGACGCACTGAACGAAGATAAGCTGAAGTCCGAGAAGGTAGCTACGGAAGTTATGAATCAGCTGCTAGGTGTCCTGGAGTACTTCGGTACTACTGGGACACTTCCTTCTGATGATAACATTTCTCTTCTGCGCCGGTTGAAAAGGATTCAAGGAGTGGCGAAGCAGATGAAGACAGCAGGCATTCGATACGGAGAACTCTCCGGACAAGTGGCTGCTTGTTGGCCTACTTCGCTACTACGAAGATCTGGGCCGATCGATAACTCCGAGCGCAGGAGAGGGCCCAATTACCTTCGACTGACGAGCGGCTTCTGACTCCTTCCGAAGGTGTGGCCGCTGCCTGGCGAGCCTTTCAGACTTCATGGAGAGCCGAAGGTCGTTCTGCGATCAAGGCTTGGATCGACGAAGGACAACGCCAGAAACAAGCTCGGACCCAGGCTTCAAGCAGTCAGCCTCCTCCAAACCCGCAGGTTTAGAAATACCTTAGGATTTTTGTCTATGTAAAGCTTTATGCTTATGAACATTTATCAATGAAAATTTGTTTATCATATTTTTAGGCTTTGCCTCATACGGAAGATATCGAAGTGTTAGACATTAACGACGAACTTCGCTCATTATGGACCACCTTCGATCTTCTAAAAGCTTATAAGCGTCCTCGATTTTTAGTTCCTCGAGATAGCTCCGGTGTAATTGCGCCCGAAGTAAACAAAGATATACTATCTTATATTAAAGAGGAAGAAAAAGAGGTTAACTTGAACACTTCGTCTTCTGAAGACGTTATATGGTCTGAAGACGAAGATGAAGTTCGAAGTAAAAACCCTGAATAACTTGGAAGCTGGGAAAGGAGCCCCGAACGGCTTCGAACTTGGGCCGAGCTTCAACAAGAACAGAAGGACTTTAGAGCTTCGAAGGGAGGCAAGAGAGTTAAACGCAAAGTTGTTAGAACTCCCGGCGCTGGAACTAGTCGTTCCAATCCTAGCTCTAGAGATCGAAGAGGTCTTCGATTCCTTCTTGGTATAGATACCAATTTTTCATGATGTAATCTGTAAACATATTCGTTCGAATAATGAATACCGATTTAAAATTGTCTCCATATTTACTAGCCCCTCTTTGGGGATAAGCAACTTCGAACTGTATTCAAAGATGGTTATGCGCAAAGAAAAACTTCGGAGTACAATTTTTTGGGATTCGGAGCCCCTCTACAATTTAAAGATCTTTTAAAATCTTATAAAATGTCTTCGACTATTTGTAGTCTGAAGAATGGCAACTTAGTACCCTTGTTTTTTGAAAGAAATCACTTGAGATAACTTTCAGGACACCTTTAGTGTCTTAGATAATTTGTCACTTTGGACTATGCTAACAGACATTCGAAGCTCATGGCTCAAACGCTGTTTTGCTTTGGTCACCTTCGGCTCTTTTTTGCGAACTCTGTCGAACCAATGGTTCGGAGTTTGCAATGGTCTCTTTGGACTCTTTTTACGGATGTCTACCAGCCAATGGCTTGGACTCCGCATATTTTGGCCACCTTCGGCTCTTTTTACGGAAGTCTACCAGCCAATGGCTTGGACTCCGCATATTTTGGCCACCTTCGGCTCTTTTTACGGAAGTCTACCAGCCAATGGCTTGGACTCCGCATATTTTGGCCACCTTCGGCTCTTTTTACGGAAGTCTACCAGCCAATGGCTTGGACTCCGCATGATGTGGTTTTGGGCTCTTTTACGGATGCCTACAAGCCGGTGGCTTGGACTCCGGATTATGTCAGCCCTCACGTCGGAAGCTTCGAACCAATGATTCGAAGTCCGAAAATATGATTCAGCTTCATGACACTTCCCTCTCGATCAACCCCACGGTTCCAGTGCGTCCACTCGGAAGCTGGAGGTTTATGAGGGGAAGGCACTATCTGGACCATATGCTTTATTAATTCAGAAGATGATTACAAGTGATTTACAAGAAGCCCTTATGCGAAGTATCGCTTTAGGTGCTCCAGCATGCCAAGTATGTGCTAACTCTTCACCTTCTAAATTAGCTAATTTAAAAGAGCCAGGGCGTCCTGAACGAACAATTAGGTACGGACCTTCCCATTTATTTCCTAATTTCCCTGGCGCTATAATGCTTCGTAGAACAAGATGACCCGGTCTTAGTTCATTGAGCTTAACCTTCGGGTCAAACCAAGCCTTCGTCTGCTGATGATACTTTGATAAATTTGCCACAGCTCGAAGCCTTGTTTCTTCTGATAAATCTAGCGAAGCTTGTCTTTCTTCTTCAATCTCCGGTTCGGTGCTGCGAAGTGATCCTCCTTTGAGCTCCGTTGGAGTCATAGCTTCATCTCCGAATAGTAGTCTGAATGGAGTAAAACCTGTGGACCTTGTTTGCGTAGTCCGAATGGACCACAAAATCTTCGGAAGCTCTTCGGTCCACAATCCTTTTGCTAATCCTACTATCCTTCGATTTAGCCCTGACAAAATATTTCCATTGGCTCTTTCTACGGCTCCATTAGACTGAGGATGCCTCACTGCAGCAAAACATAACTGAATGCCTAGATCTTCGCAAAACTTCCTGAAAGGTTCTGCATCGAACTGTGTTCCATTATCAACTGTGAGTTGTCTAGGCACTCCGAACCGGCAAATGATATTTTCCAAAAGAATTTCTGTACATTGTTCGAAGTGATAGCTGTTAAGGGCTCTGCTTCTACCCACTTAGAAAAATATTCAATAGCTACCACTGCGAACTTCAGATTTCCCTTGGCTACTGGAAAGGGACCAATTAAATCCATACCCCATCTGGCCATAGGCCATATCAGAGCAATAACTTGAAGAGCTGTTGGTGGGCGATGACTTCGTCGACCCATCCACTGACATCCTTGACAAGTGCGGACTAAGCTCTCCGCATCAGCTGTTATTGTAGGCCAATAAAGCCCCTGGCGAAGTGTTTTTCCTGCCAAAGCTCGAGGGGCTAAATGGCTACCGCAAAGGCCTTCATGAATTTCTCGAAGAATTTCTTGACCTTTGGCTTGAGATATACATCGGAGTAGAGGGGAACATACTCCGGCCTTATATAAAATACCGTTGATTATTTGATAATTTCTAGCTCTAAGCTTCAATCTTGAAAGCTGTGGCTCTTCAGGCAAATTTGTTCCTCCCTGTAAAAGTTCCATGATTGAATTTTTCCAATCTGCACTAGGAATGCAAAGAATCTCTGCAGAGGGAATTTGTGGCACCGAAGGTGTACTGAGCTCCTCATAGAAAGCTTCTTCTGGTACATCCACAGCTCCGGCTGCAGCTTTTGCTAAGATGTCCGCTTGCACATTTTCTGCTCTTGGTATACTCCGAATGGAAATACCCTTGAAGTGTGCTTCGATCTTACGGATTTCTTCTAAGTACTTTGCAAGCTGTGGATGCCGAACCTGAAAACTTTTATCTACGTGCCCTGCTACTATCTGAGAATCTGTCTTTATAATAATTCTTGTAGCCCCTAGAGCACGTGCTTTTCGGAGTCCCAGTAAAATCCCTTCATACTCCGCTATATTATTGGTAGACTTAAAGTTGAGTCTTGCGGAGTACATTGCTCTTTGCCCTGAAGGCGAAATTAATACTGCTCCAATGCCTGCTCCGGATGCTTGGAAAGCCCCATCGGAATAAACAGTCCAAACTCCGTCACTCGACTTCTCCGGAACCAAAGTTGCAGGTGGAGTCCATTCTGCTACAAAATCTGCTAAGACTTGCGATTTGATTACTGTCCTTGCCAGAAAAGATATGCCGAAGGGTGCTAGCTCAACTGCCCACTTCCCAATCCTTCCAGTAGAATCCTTACTTCGAAGCATATCTCCCAAAGGATACGAAGTTGGTACAATTACATTGTGAGCCAAAAAATAATGTCTTAATTTCCTCGAAGCCATTATCAGAGCATAAACGAACTTCTCGAGTTCGGAGTATCTTGTCTTCGCTCCTGATAATGCTTCGGATACAAAATAAACATGATTTTGTACCAACTTCCCATTGAAATCCACTTCTCTGACAAGGACCGCACTGACAGCAGAACCTGTAGCTGCAAGGTAAAGGAGTAGGGTTTCATCCGCAGTAGGCACCGTGAGTGTAGCAAGATTACTGAGATACTCTTTAATATCTTCGAAGCTTTTTTGACACTCCGGTGTCCATGCAAAATCTTCGAACCCTTTCAATGCTTTAAATATAGGCAAGCTTCTCTCCGCAGACCTTGATAAAAACCTGCTAAGTGCTGCTAGACGCCCAGTCAGCTTTTGCACTTGCTTTAAATTTTCCGGAGGAGCCATCTTTTGTAGCGCAGTTATTTGAGTAGGGCTAGCTTCAATCCCCCTGCTTGAAACTAAATACCCTAATAACTTCCCAGCCTTAGCTCCGAAGATACATTTTTCGGGGTTAAGACGGATCCCACATGCCCGAAGGCTATTGAATGTTTCTGCTAAGTCTAGGCTATGTTGGTGCTTTAAAGCACTCTTTATTACAATATCATCCATATAGGCCTCCACATTGCGACCTAATTGATGACCTAGAGCCTTAGCAACTAACCTCGAAAAAGTAGCCCCGGCATTTCTTAAGCCAAAAGGCATTCTTACATAACAAAAGACTCCCGAAGGAGTTATGAAGCTTGTCTTGATCTCATCTTCGCGCTTCAACCATATTTGATGATAACCAGAATACGCGTCAAGGAAGCTTAATAACTCCGAACCTGCGGTGGAGTCGACCAATTGATCAATTCGGGGCATGGGGTAGGGGTCACGAGGGCATGCTTTATTCAAGGATGTGAAATCAATGCACATGCGCCACTTTCCGGAAGATTTCTTTTTGACGAAGACTGGGTTGGCTAACCATTCTGTGTGAGCCACTTCTCTAATAATCCCAGCCTTCAACAGTTTTTCAACTTCGTCTTTTGCTAGAGCAGCTCTTTCTGCAGACATTTTTCGGAGTCCTTGCCGAACAGGCCGGGCCTTCGGGTTTACAAGCAAACTATGTTCAATGATATCCCGATCGACGCCGGTGATATCTTCGTCAGACCAAGCGAAGACATCTAAATTCTCTTCTACCACCTTTTCCAAGGAGGTTGCAACTTCTCGAGGTAAATCTTTACCAAATTGAAATGTATATTCTTTACCATCTTTAACAATAACTTTCGCTGCAATCTCTCCTTCAGGACTTGGTCTCGAGAAGGATTTCTTTGAAGCTTCAGAAGGGGCTGAAAAATTTCCTTGATTATCTTGTACATTGTTTACTTGTCTTGGATCAAGAGGGGGGCCATGACCATATTCCGCTCTCCGGGCGATAGCTTGATCTCCGAAGATAGTAAGGACTCCTGCTTGTGTGGGCATCTTCATGCTCAAATAATTGTGATGCGCCACAGCTCCGAACTAGTTTAGCATGCCTCTTCCGAAGATGACGTTGTAGGCATATGGGGCTTCTACAACATCGAAGATTACTTCCTCAGTTCGGGCCAACAAACCTTCTCCGAAGGTAACTTCCAGGCCTATCTGGCCAAGTGCATCAAGCGGAGGTCCTGCGAAGCCTTGCAACGGACGAGCCGCTGGAAGAAGATGCTTTCTGGAGATGCACAATTGATCGAAGGCTTGAACAAAAATGATGTCTGCCGAACTGCCTCCGTCAATCAATACTCTTCGAACTTCAGTGCCCGCAATATCAGCGGTAATAACAAGTGGGTCTGCATGCGGGAATTTAATGCCAGTTGCATCCTCCGCGGAAAAGGATATCGGTACATGAGACCACTCCGGCATAGCAGCTGCAGACGACGAAGTCCCAATGTGGCCCACTTCCCTGACGTAGTCTCTTCGCTGTCTTTTTGACATGCTTCCGAGGGTACCTCCTCCGGAGATGGGGAGGACTACTCTTTTCCCTCGGTCTTGCCCTTCCTCTTGCTTCGGAGGTGGCATAACATTGGCCACTGGAGGGTGTCTTGCGGCTTCGAAGTTTTCTATCCGCGCCACAGCCTGGACCGGCTCCGGGCGCGCTGCAGCTGGAACTCGGTCGGTAGTACCTCGACCCGAAGTTCTTTCTAGATATTCTCCTCTTAGAGTGAGTATAACCTTGCAAGTATCAGTTGCATGGCTTCGATTTTCACCATGAATGCAGCAGAAAAGGGTCTGGCCTTTGCCAGCCGTTTTCCCTAGCGGCCTCCAGCCGCTGACCTTGTTCCCCGAAGGCTGTGGAGCTCTTGTGTGAACTTTTGTGGGGGTGCAATGTTCAAGACTTCAGAATGAGGGTGCTTTTGCCCCCTTCTCCGATCATGTTGAACTTCGAAGACTGGTTCTTGCGGCTGCGCCGAAGTTTTTGCTTCTACTTTTACTTCCTGCAATATGGATGGAGTAGCTGCAGTTCTTCGAAGCCAACCCTCTTCTGACCTCGCATATTCCTCGAAGTATGACATCAGCTGAGAAACCGAGGATATGCTTTTCGGATGAAGCTTATCCAGGAGGCCTTGATGAGTGACACCTTCTCGAGCTGCATCAACTACCGAAGATGTAGACAACCCCCGGATCTGCGACTTCGTATGAGCGAAGCGCTTGAAAAATTGCCTCAATGTCTCTCCAGGAAGCTGCTTCACCTGGAAAAGGCTTCCAGTTGACATTGGAGGCACGAAGGTGCCTTGAAAATTGCTTACAAACTTCTTCTTCAGCCGCCCCCATGAATTAATTGATCCTGGCTTCAAAGACCAGAACCACCTTAATGTCACTCCTTGAAGAGCTAAGGGGAAGCACTTTGCCATGGTGTCTCGAACTCCTCCGCTAGCTTCAATTGCTAGGGCATAAGAACAGACAAACTCTCCGGGATCTTCATCTCCAGCATACTTACAGAGCTTCGAAGTCTTAAACTTCGGATCAAAGCGAACTTTCTGCAGCTCAGGATGCAGCGGAGATTCATTATCGAAGGAGGCGTTCTCCGGGGCTTCGGGATAAACGGGTTCGTCATCTTCGGGCACTTCTGGAACTGTTGGGACGGCTTGAGAGCGAAGCCTGTTCGCGGCTTCTTGCCGCCATCTTGCTACTTCAGCTTGGAGGCTGGCCATTTGAGTGGCTATATCTCCAAGATTGTCTTCATCTCCTCTGGAAGGGTCTTCCGGGTCTTGAGAACCAAGGGGATCAGTTCGAAGTGGGATTGAAGGTGGAAGAGGGACTCCGGGTGGTCGAAGTATAGAAGGAGTTGGCGGAGGAACTCCGTATGTTCGAGGGATGGAAACTCCTTCCGGAGTTTGAGGTGGACGGAATGTCGAAGGCCCTCCGACCTCAACCGTGCCGGATGGTGCCTCTCCAGGAGATCCGAGAGGACCTCCGAACAGGGTTACGAGGTGCGCTCCGCTTAGGAGGCATGATGTAAGAAGTTGGTAGAGAACGAAGTTTTTTGGACTAGGTTCCCCACGGACGGCGCCAACTGTTGGCGTAAAAGATTACGCTAACAGGTTTCTGTTGAATAGAAACTAACAAACGAAGTGTTTGCGAAGTGAACTGTTCTAAGCCTCTGAAAGGATAACAACTTAGAATAGTTCGAATGTGTGTATTGAATAACATGTATCTTTTTTCTATTACAGGGTTAAACGGGGGTATTTATAGGCCCAAACATTAAGGAAAAGACCTATTTACCCCTCTGTTACAACCGACATAGTGGAAACTATTCGGTACCCTTGATAGGGCTAAAATGGTAAAAGACTAATCTAATAAGAAAAAAGATAAGTCTTCCATCTTAGCTGGCAAAAAAGATCTCAAAGAGCATTAGTTCGAAGATATACTTCGAACCAATGCCTATCTTCGTACTTCGAGCTTGACTCAGTACATCTTCGAAGATGGACGTCTGGAAACCTTCGAATCCATTATCTGCCTTTGTGCTGTTACGGCAATAACCCTGAGGATGGAATATTTTCCCCCAACAATTGCCAGATGCTAAGTCTCAGGCTAACTTCGAAGTTAGCCTTTGGGCCTTGTTCGGAGTTAGCCTCCGGACCTTGTTCAGAGTTAGCCTTCGAGCCTTGTTCGGAGTTAACCTCCATGCTCCCTTCAGAGCTCCTCAAAGCCAGCCTCCGAGGCCTCAATTCGGAGGCCCAGTTCGGAGCCCCAGTTCGGAGCCCCGGTTCGGAGCCCCGGTTCGGAGGCCCAGTTCGGAGGTCCAGTTCGGAGCCCCGGTTCCGAGACCCCAGTTCGGAGCCCCGGTTCCGAGACCTCGGTTCGGAGCCCTGGTTCAGAGGCCCAGTTCGGAGCCTTAGTTCGGAGGCCCAGTTCGGAGCCCTAGTTCGAAGCTCCAGTTCAGAGGCCCAGTTCGGAGGTCCAGTTCGGAGCCCCGGTTCCGAGACCCCGATTCAGAGCCCCTGTTCGGAGCCCCAGTTCGGAGCATACTTCGAAGCCCACTTCGGAGTGCACTTCGAAGCCTCCCTTGCAGCCTCTGCCTGAAGAGCTCCGGCCCTACTCCGAACCCAAAAGATATTTGCGCCCCGCTACAGTGTAGAAGTCGTACCAGGGGCCCCTCTGCCCATAGTCTGTCGTTTAGCTGGCAAGATGTGACGTTACCTGACACGTCTGTAAAGCTGTAAAGCACTTTTGTACCGTAGCTAGCTCCTTTTCCCCTCTTTGCCCCTATGAGCCTAGGGCTCATAGAGGGCATCTCGGTGTTTTCCTTTGGCCTGCGTGCCTATAAAAGCAGGGCCAAGCCCTTGTAACAGGACACTCTCTCCAGAGGGCCATGAGACCCTGGAGTTCACTTCTCCACACCGAGGCATACCATGCCAAATCCACCACAAACTGGACGTAGGGCTGTTATCCCCCAGGGGAGGCCCGAACCAGTATAAATCCTTTCTCCCTCTAAGAGAACCCTTCGAGGTTCATTCTACACATCGTATACACACATACAAAACCTGTGCTGTAGCTAACGCAATTGCTACAACAGCGACCGAAGCCTCTACTCCGGAGGAGGCAATGGCCGTGGACCCTCGAACAAAAGTGGGGCCAGCAAGTGCTCTGGCAACATCGGGCTCGGAGGTCGACGCGCTAGCTTCGCAGCGAAGGGATTGGGGGGCACACATTGACCCCTCTACCTTCGAAGAAATCTCTGACGAAGGTATGAACTTCAAACATACTTCTCTTTTACATGCGGACATTGACTTAAACTTTTTTGTAGAAGATGATGCCGGTGTGAGGCCCGTTGTGCCGAAGCCAGCGAAGGCCTCCGGCAGCAGCAGCAGCTCAGAGTCTGACAGCTCCTCGTCTGAAGAAGACGGAGACAGCGGTCATGACGAAGGGGACCCCCGAGGCGACGAGGAAGTTGAGGTGGTGGACCGAAGCCCAGCCTTGCCGAAGCCTGTGTCGGCGGTTGCGGCGGAGGAAATTGGCCGGCTTTGCTGCCGAAGGGGGTCATGATGGAGGCGGCCCTCAACAACTTCCGCAAAGGCTGCGCAGCTGTGGAGGCTCCTGGCTTGGTGGCTCAACTCAGCCACTCGAACCCCATGGACCTCTTCATCAACGCGAACGAAGCCCTCATCCAGGTGAGCAAAGCCTTACGCAGGCTTCGAGTTGTACTTTGGTCTTCGATTAACACTTATGATTTTCTTGAATTCTTTCAGGCCTTCGCACTGAACGCAGCAGCATCAACCTCTGCGGATAGGCAGATGACACGCTTGGTGGAGGAGAAGGAGGCCCTCCGACGCGAAGTCTCGGTGGAAGCCGAGAAGCGAAGGCGGGCCGAAGCTTCAGCCGAGGCGGCGAGGCCGAGGCCAACAAGGCTAGGGAAGCCTTGGCCTCGGAGACCGACAGGCTCCGTGCGGAGCTTCAAGCTGTGAAGGACGCCGAAGCCCAGCTGGCGAGGGAGAACTCCGATCTTCGCCAAAGAGCTCAGCGCCTTGAAAACTTCATCGCCAGCAACATTGATGAAGCTACTCTGAGCCTGACCGAGGTCCTAGAACAAATAGGGACCGAGTGTCGAGCTCCAGACTTTGGCAGCCAGGACCCAATTGGGGACCGCACCGCATTCTTAAAGGTGGTGGCTGTGACGACGGAGCAATCCTTGAAGGGCTTCACCTTGATGGCCGGCCGAGTGGCGGGTCAAGGGGGTGTTGCAAATGCTTCACGACGCGGGGTGCAACCACCTCGAAGCAGCAACCTCAGCGACCCCTGTGGCCTTCGGAGGCTAGCACTTGGTGACGCCTCCAGCCGGCGTCCGCGGAGCCCGGAGGTGACTTCAGGAGCCTTGGAAGGCCCAAGGCTGCGAGGCAGTCCTCGAGCTTCAGAAAGCCCTCCGCCTTCGCCGAGCCAGGGCGCATGCCTCGCCAGCTCAGCCTTCGACGTCAGCACCTCTGCCTCCGAAGGTGTAGATCTCCTTAGGCTCCTTGTAATTCTTAGTTGTAGGCTTGTAAAAACTTATTAGTTTATTAATATAAATGCGGGGGTGCTTTATACCTGCCTAGGCTTAGTATCTGAATATTGACTTCGAAGTACTTGAGGACTCTAAAGAACTTCGCCAATTGTGGGCGGTCCTCGAGGTAGCTAGGTCTGAAGCCCCCCCTCGGTTTAAACTTCCGAGGGGGCCTAATGGCGAAGCCATCCCCGAAGTAGTCCAGGATCTTCTAGCTACCGTGAAGATGGAGTCCCTTCGGAGTTCTTCATCCTTGCCAGACTTAAGTTGCTTCGCAGTAAACTCATGTAGCGAGGGGGTACAGCCTTCGCGAATGGTCTTGGCAGGCGATGAAGCCTTAGACTTCTCTACCTTCGACATGGCACCACCTGCCTCGCAGACTTGGAGCGACCTGCAAAGTGGAAGATGAGGTCTGCGGGCCTCGGGGCTTGGACGAACTGGACGTGGGAGAGCAGGCTCCGATGAGGTTTCATCCAGCCGAGGGGGCCCTGGCCTAAAGAAAGGCAAGTGAGGGTTGGGGCCTCGAACTCGCTTTTTCTTAGGCTTAGATACAGACTACTCGTAGTTTTGTTTTTGAAGTATATTTGTAACATACTTCTCAATTATCATTCAATGAATGAGGTTTGTTGTATTTGCATACTTCGTCTGCACGCTTCGCATAGTTTGATGACTTCAAATGTTTTAGCTTGTCACGCTCGTACTGCGCATCACCTCTGCACACTTCGCATACATGCTTCCCCCCTTGCTCGTGGCAGCTAGGGACTTAGCCGTTGCTGGTGCAGGCAATAAAAAATGCGAAGGGGTGCGCCTTTTTGGCGGCTTCGGATGCTTATAACACATGGGGCGAAGGCCTCTTTTGGGCTTCGAATGCGTTAATTTGGAGCGAAGCAAGGCCTCAACGTAGCCAAATTAAGCGAAGCATGCTTCGGCATGCTTTGATTTGGATGTTGTGCGTGAGCAAGGCTCCGAAATGCACTTAGATTTTAAGCGGAGCATGACTTCGAGATGCTTTAATTTTTAGATTAGATCACGTCATGCGAAGCGAGGCCTCGGTGCATGTTCAGATAGCGAAGCAAGGCTTCTTGAGCTTGGTCCTGTGGTGAAAAGGATATTTGATGTGGATTCACCGAACCTGCGATAAGTTGAGCCACCTTCGACTCTAAGCCACCTTCGACTCTGGGTCACCTACGACCCTGGGCCACCTTCGACCCGGGGATGCATCAGGCCGGAGCCTGGAATCCCGGACTTGCCGAGCCGTCGCTCGGAAGTCTCAAAGCCCACTGCTATGTGCCCGGAGGCGCTGTGTAGCCTTCGGAGGGATGGTCCGAATTTTGTAAAGCGAAGCAAGGCTTCGATTTTTAAATAAGGTGAAGCAAAGCTTCGGGTTTTTGATAAGGCGAAGCAAGGCTTCGAATTTTTGAAAGGAAACAAGGCTTCGATTTCAAAACACGAAGCATAGCTCCGGTTTTAAAACGCAAAGCAACGCTTCGACTTTTAACGAGATGAAGCAAAAGTTTGCTTTAAAGGCGAAGCAAGGCTTCAAATTTAATGCAAAGAAAGGCTTTGGCTTTAAGGCGAAGCAGGGCTTCGATTTTATACTAAAGTAATTGCAAAATTGTACATACTTCGTAAAGTGGGTGAAAGCTTGCCTCATCGCCCCTAGGGCTTTGACAGCCTTCGACACACGAAGCGGAGCCCCTTGCTAGAGGGTGAGCTCTGAAATGCAAAGGATGGGGGAAGGCGAAGATGACCTTCGAATTGCACCCGAAGCCCCTTGCCGAAGGGTGCGAGCAAGAAAGCTTCGAAGCTCCCCCCTCAAGCATACTTCGAGTTGCAGACAGTGGCAGAGAACTTAGCTTTTAGGACTAAGGTCCTCACGGACGGTGCCAACTGTTGTAGCAATTGTGTTAGCTACACCACAGGTTTGTATGTGTGTATATGGTGTGTAAAATGAACTTCGAAGGGTTCTTAGAGGGAGAAAGGATTTATACTGGTTCGGACCTCCCCTAGGGGATAATAGCCCTACGTCCAGTTTGTGGTGGATTTGGCATGGTATACCTCGGTGTGGTCTAGTGAACTCCAGGGTTTCATGGCCCTGGAGAAGCTATCCTGTTACAAGGGCTTGGCCCTGCTTTTATAGGCACGTAGGCCAAAGGAAAAGACCAAAATGCCCTCTATAAGTCCTAGGCTCATAGGGGCAAAAAGGGGAAAAGGAGCTAGCTACTGTACAAAAGTGCTTCACAGCTTTACAGACGTGTCAAACAACGTCACTTGTTGACCAGCTAAACGACATACTAGGGGCAAAGGGGCCCCTGGTATGACTTCTACACTGCAGCGAGGTGTAAATATCTACTGGATTCAGAGTAGGAGCCGGAGCTCTTCAGGCTGCGAAGGCCGCAAAGGAGGCTTTGAAGTACACTCCGAACTGGGCTCCGAACTGGGGCTCCGAACTGGGTTCTCGGAGACTTAGCTTGAATTGGTTGGAAAGGGTCCAGAGACTGGCTCTGAGGGGCTCCGAAGGGAGCTCGAAGGTTAACTCCGAACAGGGTTCGAGGGTTAACTCTGGACAGAGCCCGAAGGTTAACTCCGAACGAGGCTCGAAGGCTAACTTCGAAGTAAGCTTGAGACTTAGCTTCTGGCAAACCTTAAAGGATCTCGAGGGCTTCGCTCCGGAGGGCTCCGAAGGGGTTCGGAGGCCTCGCTCCAGAGGGCTTCGAAGTGCTCCTTGAGACTTGGAATCAGCTTCTTTAGGAATGAACAGGCTTCGACAGTGTTGGGCTCCGGGCCGAAGGCTGTCGAAGGCTGACGTCATTTGGCCCCTGCTCAAGGGAAACTTATTCCCCCAACACTCTAGAACTCATGTGATGAAAATCTCTCCTTAATTGGGTTCAGCAGTCCCTGAAACGCCAACTCCACCAACTGGGTATCACTGAGGCTCAGACTATAGCATATGCTCCGTACGTCTCAAAACCTATGGATGTAATCTTGTACCGACTCGTCCATTCTTTGCTTCATGGTCGTCAAGTCAGTGAGTTTAATTTCTTGAATGTGAATGAAGAAATATTGGTGAAACTTCTCCATATCCGCCCATCCTCTGATGCAATCCGTCGGTAGTGAGGAAAACGACGTGAAGGCCGATCCTGATAGGGAGAGCGGGAAGAATCAGACCTTCAATGCATCGTTGGTCGGTGCCTCTCCACACTGGGCGAGGAAACGGATAATGTGCTCGATTGTGGAGACCAAGTCTTGTCCTGAGAACTTCGTGAAGTCGAGTATCTAGTATTGGCCGAGTAGCTGTACTCAGTCGAACCATTCTGGGTACGGCCACCGATACATGTACGTTTGTTCTTTGGGCTTCAGCCCAAATTGATCTTTGATAACTTCCGTGATCCGATTCACCCAGTCATCTTCTTGCTTCCTTGGTGTTTGGTACCGTTTAGGCACCGGGGCCTGCTGATATTGCTCTGATCGGGCAGTGTTGTATCTATATTGACCCTCATCACCATACGGTTGTGCTCCAATGTTCACAATCCTATGGTACCCCTGAGGACTACTGTCGGGTGTAGGACCGAAAGTAGCGACCAGAGAAGGGGTGAATGGGCGCCTTAAAAATTCTTTCGAATCAATGGCCTGTTCCTAATACCCAACGCACCTCTAAAGACTAAGAAGCAGAAAAATAAACAGATAGCCTAAGTCTAAAGTTATCTAACCTAGAAGCAACTGAGGATAAACAGGGAAATACCAAAACAGTGCAACTAGGCAGATGGACAAAGCATACTAGACATGTCAGGCTAGACTTCTCAATGAAATGATCTAAGTATATATATAAAGTGAGATGAGAAGTTACTGTTCAGTTTTGTCTCCTGTTAGGAACTCGGCGAAGCCTGCTTCGCCTGTCGAGGTCTGCTTCGGAGATGGTTGTCAAAGCCTGCTTCGGAGGTCGGTTGCGAGGCCTGCCGAAGGCAATTGAAAATGCCGAAGGTGTTTTGATCTAGCCTAGTTCGAAGTGGTAGAAGACGAAGTATGCTTCGAAGCGAAGTATGACAAAGTCGGAGCCTGCTTCGAAGTATGTACTTCGAAGGCAAGGCTTCGAACACAGCTTCGAACCAAGTGCTTCGAAGATAGACCTTCGAACAGAAAACTTCGAATGCAACACAGACGGACAACCTTCGAACAGAAAACTTCGAACGCAACACACAGACGGACAAACTTCGAACAAAGAAGCGAAGCCTGTCAGACGACAGACGCACCAAATTCGAAGCCTACACTCTACCTTCGAAAAGAGCAAGCTTCGAAAAGAGAAGCGAAGGCTGATACGTGACAAAGAAACCAAAGCGAAGCCTAACAGAACGACAAGCTTCGAAGCCAACTTCGAAACCTATCGAAGTGTGGACTTCGAAGAGCTCGGGTCGAAGTATCTTCGCACTATCGTTCGAAGTATGAGACGCTGTCAGTTCAAGGAGTACTTCAAAGCTAGCAACTCAAGACACAGACCGAAGTTCGAAGTTCGAACGAAGCTTTCGAGTATTTCGATCGAAGCCTGCCTCACGGAGCTGAGGGAGCTTCGAACAGAGAGGATGGCTTCGCCAGAAAACAGTCAGAAAAGTTGCTAGGGCCTGTCAACTTCGATCAAAAAGCTGTGCAGTAGAAAGAAAAAAGCTGGCACAGTGTACTGTTGCTACAGTGTAGTAGTACTACTTGCAACAGCAAGAACTAGTACTACTTGCGTGAAGAACAAACGCAACAGAGAAGCAAACCGAAGCCTTCACAACCAGGAATAAAATCACTGTGAACAAATTGATTACTGCAGATCCATTAAATGAGAAACTGCACGAGGAATAAGGAATAAAAACATCCAACAAACAGAGAACAAAATAAAAGAACTGCAGCTATCAGCCTGGCGGCGCACACAGCAGAGAGAGAGACAAACACAGGAAACAAGGAGATGACCCAATGAATGATTCAAAAAGTGATTTCTAGAAGGGTAGTCCAAACCCTAGGGATTGGGGTCCTATTTATAGGCTGCCCAACACTAGGAATATTCCACCAGCCCCTTAGGGTTTTTACAGACTCAAGAATAAAGGAAAAGACTCAACTGCCCTTAGGTATTTTTACAGACACGACTGACTGACTGTGGTCCTAGAGATACAGATGACTTATCCGGAAGCTAAGTTTTCGTAGAGACTATGGCTTCTCTTCTGGACAGTCGGATACAAGATCCACGGTTGTCAGTTTTGCGCCGAAACTGACAAAGCCTCCACCGGCTTTGCACCAGGTACTCGGATTGGGCCGGCCCGACTCCGCAGCTCTCTCAGCCCGGCAATCGCTCACCGCCCGTGTACCTGAGTCAGTCCTGGTCAACAACCCAGTGGGTCTTCTACTGCTTCTGGCCCATGTACCCGGATTGGGCCAGCCCGACTTCGCAGCCTTCTCTGCCCGATAGTCGCTCGCTGCCCGTGTACCTGAGTCACACGCGGCCCATGAAACAGCAGATCTCTTCTTCTTTTGTCCTCTTTGACTATCGTTGAAAATGACTCATCACTTCTGGAGCCATGAGGCCCATGCTATTCAGCATGGCTCCTCATCGGGTGCCTCCTAGGTCACACGACGTCTAACAGCATGTTCCTTGCAACACCATATGTGACTTGTGGGGCTTCCTATCCTATCGGCCTGGGCCAACCGTTGAGAACGACACCGATGCACCTCTTTCGAGGTTATACAGTGAACTCGACGGCAAGCCTGGAGTGAGGGGTGATGGTTGGGCCGCCCTGTTTCTTTCATGGCCGACCGAGAAGGTCGACTGCTCGAGCCTCATCAGCCCTGGCAGCTGTAGAGCCAACCGAGTATGCTGCGGATTCTGTAGTAGTTGTTGGGGAATAGGGGAGCTACGCTAGCCAGAAAAATCAAAATTTTTGCCTTAGCCCAAGACTCATGCGTGTGTGAGATCATGGATCATTAATTTCTAACACGAGATGCGCTAGGTGCAGTGGAAGAAGATGTCAGAGTAGCACATCAAGCATATCCTCGCTTCGTTCGCATGAAGATGTCCACGAGCGTCGCTGTTGGAGAAATGCCTCCACAGAGTCCACACATACAGGGATGGAGTACCTCTCACGGCAGCATGCTAGCACCGCACGTGAGAGATGGGGATCCTTAACCTCAACGATTAAGATCAACAAAGGGAGGAGAGGAGTCTTTGGTGGCTAGGTCTAATCTAGGCTTATTCCTTAATCCAAGACATCCTCATCCTCTCCTTTTATAGGGCTGATAGCCCCCTGGTCATGCTCATCTTAAAACCCTAAAAACCGTAATAGATCTAGTTCGCCCACGTTGGAACTTCCGATCCTAGATCGGAACTTCTGACAGGGTATTTTAGGTCTCCCGATACAGTACGACGTGCAATAGATCCAATCTATTTTCGCCCACATCAGAACTTTCGATACCATATCGGAACTTCTGATACCATATCGAAACATCCGAAGCAACATTTGCTCTCTGTATCAAGACCAGATAATAATCGGAACTTCTGATAATGTTTTCGATTCACTGATCAATAGCGGTACCTAGCATTACATATTGACCCCCGAAAGCATACAAAATCAAATTTTCAATGAATCTTGATATACACAAGCACTAGTCCCTATACCACGCACCGTAAATCAAGCTCAAGGCGAGATACGTGCCACCCTTGTTGGTTAGCTCGACATTTCACTCGATCAAGTATCAAATTCAAATCATGACTAACTCTATAGTCATAATTGCATGGCCATGCACTTTTCCAATCCAGTACCTCGAGCGGCACAGAGACGACTCTCCCGTTATTAGGAGGGGTAAATTCCATCATGACCGCTCACATCCCAAGACATGTTTCACAACACACCTGAAAACAACCCTTATTACTACCTAGTTATGGAATAGCATTAGGAAGCATCTAAGTGAGTCACTACGCATTCTAGAATCAAATGACGATCTCAGGTCCAAGGACTCTCCAGGTACACCATTGGAGATGACAATTGATGGTTGTGAGATCGGAATGGCGACTAGAGGAGGGTGAATAGATGCCTCAATAAATTCTCACGAATATGATGGTCTTTTCAAATCACCCAACGCTCCTCTAAAATTGTGAATTCAAATAATCAATAAAAGTTTTTAGATGATTTGAATTATCAAATTTGTTTGTTGATAGAGATCAAAACTTCAATTACAATTAGCAGGTTACTGTGGCAAATCCAAACATAATGAATAGACACACTCAATTGATATTCATGATGTTCATTTGTCTCTTGACCTTTCATGTAACCAAAAGCCAGCCAATTATGAATAAAATGCAATTAATTCAATTAGACAAGGATATTCAGGAAATAATTGCAATTCAGTATTTGAGAATATGAGAATAGGACATTTAGACTTCAAACTCTGCTGAAAATTGGATGATGAACAGTGTCAGGTCATTCAGCTCTAGAACATGATGGCAAGAAACAAAATTGCACAGTTTACTTGATAATCAGACCATGGATCAGATGAAGGTAATCAGATCAGTTTTAGCATGAACTCAGTATGAAACAGTATGTAAACAGATTCTTGAATGTAGCTTCTTCACAACAATGTATTGCAATGATAGAAAATTAAATGCAGAGGTACTATATCAATTTAGGAACATAAGACTTTCAGCAAGACACTCAGAAGATGAGCACAATCTGTACTTCCTTAGATTTTTCAACCAAAGGACGGTAAAAACAAACTATGATTCAAACACTAGGAAACTATATGCAGTTCTAAGAACAGAATATAGTCAAGATAGCCTTGTATTCCAACTGATATATAAAACAGCAACAGCAGTAATCATGAAAATAGGTTGTTCTGAATTTTTGGCAACATAGTGAAATTGAAAATCAGAGTTAAAACAACTAAAGTTTCAGATGGACAATAGTAACAACAGTATACAAGTTACAGAATAACAATTCAAACCTTGTGATTCAAACTTCAGCAATTCTTCAGTTCAAATACTCAACATAGACAATGAAATGTTATCAACTTAATCACAACAGACAAGCTTGTCTTGTGCAAAAATCAGAGACTGAATAATCAGCAAGTAATAATGCTTTCTTAAAAATAAATAGTAACAACAGCAGTATGCTCTTTTGAAAGCTTGATGCTAACGATTATATACAGAATCAGCAGTAAACAAACAGTGGTTACAAGTTTTTAATTCAGATAACTTTTCAGAAGTAAAAACAGGATGTGCAAAGTTTTCAATCAGAAAATCGAATCAGAGATCTTGAATAGTGCCTGATGAAAGACACCCTGATCTATTCACTAGATGTGGCTGCTGGAACCTACTTCTCTTTAGTTGTGAAGAAACTTCAACAAAATCTTTTCACAAAGAGAATAATCATGAACTGCTGCACTGCTGTAGCAAAACCTGAGAAATCAATCTCATAGCAGCACTATGATGTACCTAGACACTGCTATAGATGATCTTGATGGTAACAACAAAGTACCAAACCATACACATACACTAGTTACTGTGGAGGAAACTGAACAGAACAGAGTGATCAACATTCAACTTCAAAATGCCCTGAGCAAGAAAAACTGAGAAACAAACTATAAGAAGATTAAATTTCAAAGAAAACAGACCTAGAACTTCACCCGTGCAAGATTGAGGCTATGGAAGAGCTATTCCTCATCTAGGACAGAGACAAAAAGTCTTGTGCTGTACACTTTCAGGCAAAAACTACATCACTACATTTGACACTGAAACTGAGCAGTACAGCACACTTGTACAGTACAGTATGAAGATTCAGAAAGCTTCAAAAGACCATAAGCAGATATATCAAAGGAACAGCACACAAAAGATACATTTCATGAAGAATATGGTTCAAAACAAGAATCAAATTGCAATCAAACACATGATACTCGGAGTTTCTTCAGCAATAAACTAAAACACCCAGGGTACTGCACTGCTTCCTATAACATATCAAATCACATGCAAATTCAACTCAACTAGAGAAACTCAATTCATCAAAAACCTTCAGGGAGATCAAATCAAGGATACACAGAACACAGCAGAAAATTCTTAGAACAAATCATATCACAAATGCAAGAACAGGAGTAAATTGCACATCAATCGATCTAAACTCAAGAGAAAAATTGGACTGCATTTACTGAATATAACAAGGAAGAATTTCTTATCTTTGTTTGAGGATTTCAGGGGCTGTATCTCTTCAGAACCACATGGATGCTGGAGTTCTTTCAGATCAGAATGAACAGCACGTCCCCATCAGCATGCAGATTGCACAAAACAAAAGAACTCTGGTTTCTTGGTTTACAAGTAAGAAGAAAAAACAGTCAGCCATCAGATTTTTCTATTGCAAAAGTGGCAGCCCACCTTTTGGGTGTACATGCCTTTATATAGGCCCACCCAACAGGTCCTTTTACACACCAACCCTTGAGTAATTTCAGAACTACACATTCTGAAAATTACCCCTATTTAACTCTAGTTATTTACAACTTGACTCACACTTTTAATACATTTTTAGAACTTTAAAATTCTGAAACATACCAAAAGTTTACACTTTTAAACTAAACTACTAAACACAAATATACTCTTAATTATTGGAATTAAAGAAACAATTAAAGATGAGACAGTTTTCAGCAAAAACCGACAAAGCCTCCTGGATCGTCGACATGTGACGCCAATCCGCGAACTCGACCGCCAGCAAGTCTCTCCCGCTCTCGATCCCCTCAAGCCGCCTGATCACTTGCACTGGCCTCCCTTTCACTGACTTGACTGTCACCCTGTCTCGACCATCCGTCCGCCATGTCTTGCTCTATCTCCTCGTGCACTCTTGAAATCTTCTCCAACTTCACCCGACATCCATGATCCTCTGGCATCGAGCTCCCCGCTCCACGCTTGATCACTCGCCACTAATAGTCGGTTAGCATCTCCACCCTGCACACATGAGACAAGCTAAAACAAGAATCACGATGCATACCGAACACCTCGGCACAATCCACATTCGTAAACACACATCGAACTCTTCGATGCAATCAAACACTCACTCACTGATCTCACCAGATCGCTCAACCTTGTCAATCACTCATCATAAAGCCAGAAACCACAGTATGACCTCACTTGGTTTCACAATGGCACATTACAATAACAATCCTAGCAGTATCTCAAGTGGGTCTGTCAAACACCATGTTCACCAACATGTGTCCACATCACTGATTTGACATCTCTATGTCCATGATTTGTGAAACACAATCATCAATTAGTCGGATGTGATAATCCATGTATCATCACTGTCCCACATGATGACAAGATTAGGGACCCTTTTGAACAACATTGTCATAAAGTAAATAGTTTCACATAACAAGTCATACTCATTAATTAAATGCAAACGACATTTATTCAAGGAACAAGAAAACAATTATCCTCACACATTAGCATAGACTCTACTAGCATCTTCCACATACATGTGACTAACTCACGCAAGTATCTAATACCCATGGATCTCAGGTTCGCCTCATGCTTGGGCTGTGGAAGAGGCTTCGTCAACGGATCCACCATGTTCAAATCCGTGTGCACCTTGCAAATCTTCACATCACCTCTCTCAATGATCTCACGGATCAGGTGATATCGCCAAAGTATATGCTTGGATTTCTAGTGAGATCTAGGCTCCTTGGCTTGTGCAATGGTATCACTATTATCACAATAGAGATCCACTGGACTGGACGCACTAGGAACACCACCCAGCTCAGAAATAAACTTTCTGATCCAAACGGCCTCCTTCGTAGCTTCTGAAGCGGCGATATACTCAGCTTCTATTGTAGAATCGACCACCGTCTCTTGCTTGGAACTCTTCAAACTCACTACGCCTCCATTAAGGTACAACACAAAGCCATATTGAGATCGAGAATCATCTTTATCGGTCTGAAAGCTAGTATCGGTGTAACCACTTACAACGAGCTCCTCTTCACCATCGTACACTAGGAACATTTCCTCAGTCCTTCTCAAGTACTTGAGGATACTCTTTACTACAGTCTAGTGACTTTCACCTGGGTTCGATTGGTACCTGCTCGTAACACTTAGAACATATGACACATCTGGGCGTGTACACAGCATGGCATACATGATGGATCCAATTACGAATGCATACGAGATTGCACTCATCTTCTCTAGCTCATCATATGTCGCAGCACACTGAGTCTTACTAAGAGAAATACCATGTGACATTGGCAGATAACCTTTCTTAGAATTCTGCATTTTGAACCGTTTCAAAACCTTGTCAATATACATACTCTGGCTTAATCCAATTAGCCACTTTGATCTATCTCTATAGATCTTAAAGCCCAAAATGTATGCTGCCTCTCCAAGATCTTTCAGCGAAAAATTATTTTTCAATGAAGTCTTGACAACATTCAAGAGATGAATGTCATTTCCAATCAACAATTTGTCATCCACATATAAGACCAAAAATACAAGTGAGCTCCCACTAGCCTTCTTGTAAACACAAGGCTCTTCTTCCTTCTTGATGAAGCCAAACCCTTTGACTACCTCATCAAAGCAAAGATTCCAACTTCGAGAAGCTTGTTTCAATTCATAAATGGACTTTAGCAACTTGCAAACTTTCCCAGCATTTCCCGAACCATCAAGACCTTCAGGCTATGTCATATACACATCCTCACTTAGGTTTCCAATCAGGAAAGCCATATTGACATCCATTTGCCATATCTCATAATCATAAAATGCGGTAATAGCTAGGATGATCCGAATAGACTTAAGCATAGCGATGGGCGAAAGCGTTTCATCATAATCAACACATTGAATATGTTTGAAACCTTTCGCCACCAATCGTTCCTTATAGATGTGAACATTTTCATCAACGTCTATCTTTTTTTTGAAGATATATTTACACTCAATAGTTTTTATACCATCGGGTGGATCAACCAAGTTCCAAACTTGGTTCTCTCGCATTTCCTCCAACTTGGATCCAATGGCTCCAAGCCATTTCTCAAAGTCTGGTCCCATCACAACTTCCGCATATATCTTGGGCTTGTCATTGTCCAACAACAACACATCGCGATGCCCAATGGTTAAGAACATGTACCTCTTTGGTGCATGGACTACTCTCCCAAACCTTCGTGGGGATGGCGCATGTACAAAAGGCTCTGCAACACTTTGCTCATCCTGTTGTTGTTCCATGGGATTTGGAACACTTTCCAGTGGCTCTCGAACCTCTTCGATATGCACCATCCTCCCACTAACTCCTTTTGAGAGAAACTCTTTCTCAAGGAACACACCATTCCGAGCGACAAACACTTTCCCCCTCTCTATTATAGAAATAGTATCCTTTGGTTTCCCCTAGGATACCCCACAAAGAAGCACTTGTCAGACTTAGGAATAAGCTTGTCAGACTTCATACGTTTAACATACGCCTCACATCCCCAAATCTTTAGAAAAGACAAACTAGGACGCCTCCCAGACCACATCTCATATGGCGTATTCTCTACTGACTTAGATGGAACTCTATTAATCGTGAAGGTTGAGGTTTCTAGAGCGTGACCCCAAAAGGATAATGGAAGATCAGTGTGACTCATCATGGACCGCACCATATCCAATAAAGTGTGGTTTCTCTGCTCAGACAGCCCATTCCATTGGGGCATGTCGGGTGGAGTCAGCTGTGGAACAATTCCACATTGCTTAAGATGATCACTGAACTCATGGCTCAAATATTCACACCCACGATCAGATCGTAGAAATTTAATTGTCTTGCCCGTATGATTTTGTACTTCATTCTGCAACTCCTTCAACTTTTCAAAGGATTCCCACTTATGCCTCATCAAGTAGACATAGCCATATCTACTAAAGTCGTCGGTAAAAGTGATAAAGGATTGAAATCCCTTCCTAGCCGTGTGACTCATTGGACCACACATATCAGTATGTACTATAGCCAATAGCTCACTCTCTATCTAGTGAAAGGTGTCTTTGTCATTTTGCCAAGTAACCAAGACTCGCACGTGTCATATGATTCAAAATCAAATAACTCCAAAAGTCCATCACTATGGAGCTTCTGCACATGCTTCTCATTTATATGACCCAAACGACAATGCCAAATGTAGGTAGGATTCAAATCATTGAGTCGTTGTTTCTTGGTACTAATGTTATAAACGTGTGCATAATCAAGACTCAAAATATATAATCCATTCACTAATGGACAAACACCATAGAGCATGCCATTCGAAAATATTGAATAACTCTTGTTCTTTATTATGAATTCAAAACAATCTTCCTCTAAACATGAAGAAGAGATAATGTACCTACCTAAGGCGGGAATGAAATAACAATTATTCAAATCCAAAACTAGTCCTGATGGTAGCGACAGTGAATAAACGCCGACGACCAACGCTGCAACTTTTGCACCATTCCCAACGTGGACATCTAGCTCGCCACTTGCACACTTTCTAACTATACTCAGCCCCTGCAACGATTTGCAAGTATGAATCATAGATCCGGTATCAAAGACCCATGAATCATTTGGACGAGTAGCAAGATTAATTTCAATAACATTAATACCTGAAACGGAAGTCGTACTTCCCTTCTTGTTCTTCTGCTCTTCCAGATATACCTTGCAATTGTGCTTCCAATGCCCTGGCTTGTGGTAGTGGTGTCACACATCAGAGTTAGTAGGACCCGACTTGGACTTTCTAGCTGGTTTAGACTTCGCACTAGAGATCAAATTTGTAGCCGTAGCCTTGCCCTTCCTATTTCTCTTTTTGCCATCTTTCTGAACCATCAACACTTGATTTGGAGACTTCCTGATACTCTCCTCAGCAGTTTTAAGCATCCCACGCAACTCAGCTAGTGTCTTCTCTAGTCCAACCATGTTATAATTCATGATGAATGGCTCAAAGCTTGGTGGGAGTGACTGGAGAATGACATCAATAGCTAGGTATGGATCCAGTGGGGTGCCCAGTCTCTCTAGAGTCTCAGTGTAACCAATTATCCTGATCACGTGAGGACTCACAGGGCTCCCTTCAGCCAGCCTGTAACGCCCTGATTTAATAAATCCGGACCTTTATTGAAATTCCATAGAAAATCAATAAACCAAGACGTTCATCACACGCCCACGTACAATACGACAAGCATTCACGGTTCGTAGACCGTATTAGTACAAAAGTGAATAAAGTGAAGAGAAACTAATAAAACAAAGGTCCTAGATGAACGCCTCATTCCAGTATCGCCTTGACTGGGTCGCTACTCCAGACCTTCATCCTCCTCGTAGTAGACGGGCTCTAGTGGTGTAAGTCAATGGGGGTGAGTACAATCGTACTCAGCAAGCCACCGAATGCAAATATAATGCAGAGTAATAACAAGGAAGGTAGTGGCTAATTTTGTGGAAAAGCGTATTTGTAAAGCAATTAAATGTGATCAAGTTATTATTACAAAAAGGTAAACATGTGTATGCATCATCTTCTAACTCGAGGGGTACAGTCAGCCCACCCTCGCTCAACAGTCCTTACATGCCATGAATAACTCAACCATTCAAACAATTGTAAACTAACTGCGAGAAGTCACATAACCCGCCCTTGACCGTGGGCTCGGCTTTTTAAAAAGATTAAATACTCTGATCAGAGGTGTACCACTGTACCCACAAGGCACGCACTCATCACTTACACCACAGTGTAACGAGATGACCCATACCATGGGAACTCGTCCCAAAACCTTCCATATGGACCGCCTTGACCCGACAACACCCTCTTATGGGTTTCATATGGTGCCCCGACGCGTCGAGCCAACACCATACCCCCCTTGAGCAACGTCGGTACAAGTCACCCGCAGGTTGCCCCTTGCCCCCTCCACTATGGTGCATCGAGTCGGATTGTTCCATACTTTCAGTTAGGACTTACCCATTAGACTTGTGGTTAGTACGGAAGTGCTTTACAACAGATCCCGCAGACCGGTCCTTATAGTGCCCCGGGTGCGACCAACCAATGCCCTAGCTTGCACCCATAACCCACCATACTTATAACATAGCCAACTCCAACAGAGTCCGGAGACGAGAATAACGGGGAAATACATATAGTAGAATCCATCTATCTACGACTCATTCTTTTATCCTATAGCAGTTGTGTCGATACATTGGACACTAGCTAATATAATATTTGTAGAGTGACAATGAGTGTTGTCTCAATAAGCATGGCTTGGGTTTGCACACAAGGACGGGGATTTAATAAATATAGTGTAGGGCTTGATATTTGACTAATGCGATATTATCCTATGAGTTATAGCGATAATTTATTAAAACATGGGCTCAATGATGATCAAAATGGGGGTTGTGACTTGCCTTGATCAGCAAATGGTGATGGAGGAACCTCGGGGTAAAACTACGGCTCCTCGACGATCTTGTAGTCTTCTCGATACGAAAAAGTAAACACAACATTCAATAAACAATCCAAAAACCAATCATACAAGCATACATGTTTTTAATGGATTAAATAAAGGAGATATGGTCTTAAATTCTATGAAATTATTACTTAAATATTTGAGATTAAGCTTTTTAAAAAGGTTTCTGAATTTTATAACTTGATATAAGTATTTTTCCTAAGGGGTTTTTACTTTCCTATTTAATGGTAAATAAAAGTGTACAAAGTAACCCTACCATGTTTGTTGGATTAAAATAGTGAAAATAAGTTATTATGTCTTCAAAAGATATTATATAAGTTTTTATGCTATATTTTTATAAAGTGTTGAATTGTTATTATATGAATTAATTACTTATCCTAAAAGGGCCTTTGAAATATTCTTTAATAAAATGAAATGGGCAAAATGAACATTATATTTTTATTGCATTGAAAACAGTGAAGTGGAGTCATTATGTCCTCTGAATTTAATATATAAATTTTAAGGGTTTTTCTGAATTATTTAAATGAGATATAAATTAAATCCTAAAGGGGACTTTTCTTTATTATTTAATAAGAATATTTTGTGCCAAATAAACATATTATTTTATTGCATAAAAGTGTAGAGAATAAAAAGACAAATTTTCCAGAATTGAAATGGTCAGATTTGGAGTTAAATTGAGCAAGTTATGAATTTTTAAAGTTTAAAGCATTTTTTTGAATTTTATTTAAACAGAAAACAGTCTTGGGTCCACGCTGAGCCAGGTCCACCATGGACCCGCGCACTGTGCGCATGGGCCAGTCAGATCTGGACCGTTGGATCCAGATCCAACGATTCGTGGCGGGGCGGGGCGGTTAAATGAGATCGGAGGGCTCAGATTGACCGATACCGGTCAACTCCGGTCAAGGCCATCTGGGCCCTTGATCTCGGGTTTTAATCACAGCCATTCGTGCGGTATCTGACGGCCACAATCCAATCCGGCATGGCGGCGGCATGAGGGAAACCGAGGGCTTCGTCCCCAGCACCGGCCAAGCGATGGCGAGCGGTGCGCGGTGGCAGCTACGGCCTACGGCCCTAGGCGTCGGCGAAAATGGATAGAGGGGAGGGAGGGGAGTGCATCCGTACCAGAGATGGCGAAGGTGAGGTATCAGCGGCGATCGGCGACGAGGGAAAGCGGAAGAGGTCTTCGGGTCCGACGACGGCGACGGGTTCTGGAGGTGGTCTGGCCTAACTGAGGTGGGGCCGGGGATGGGGAGGTGACGCCGGTCCTGCTAGTGTCGTTGGCGGGGACGGTGGCGGACCGAGATGCCGGCGAGGGGTGGCCGGAGGCGAGGCAGGGGAAATTTCTGAAAAATGGTGGCGGCGCTCGGGTAGGCGAGGGCTTAGGCTCGGGTGGCGTGGTCGGTTGCTGTGAGTGCCGAGGGCTCTTATAGGCTCATCGGCGGCGGAAATGGAAGGCTAAATGAGGGAAACCGAGGAGGGACTTGCCATGTCACCGGTGTTCGGGGGAAAGGATTCCGGGCCCAATCTAGCGAATGGCGGCGGCCGGCGGCGAAAATGGCAAGGGGGGTGCCGGTATGGAAGGGGATCCCCCTCCTTCCATCAGGGAAGATGGATATGACAGGTGGGTCCCACCTGTCATAGTCCGAGAGAAATGGGAAGGGCTGACTGGCGGGCCAAGCTTGGCAGCGAGAGGGAGGTGCGTGCATGAGGCTGGCAGGTGGGCCGGCTGAACGCGCGATGGGAGAGAGAAGAGGTAGGACGGCGCCGACACGGTGGGTCCACCTGTCCGTGGGTGCGGATGCGGGTTGGGCTGGGTCAAAGAAGCTTTGAGGGTTGCGGCCCAACAACATTAAAAATTATTTTTCTGATTAAAATAATTCCATAAATTCATATATTTATTTAGAGCTTGAAGCACTGTTACTAAAATTTTGCAAAAATTCTTAAAAATATTTCTTGGCTTCTAGATTCCACCATAAATTTTTCAGGTTCTAATTTCAAATATTTCTTCCTGTTTTGTTTTAATTGTGTTTTTTGGCCTTTTCTCTAATTAAATAAATCCTTTTTATTCCAGAAAATTTATTTCCCTCATTTTTATTTTATTTTAAATTCTAGGGTGTTACACAGCCTACTTCCAAACAAGGCTTTTGACACATTGTATCTCTCAGCCCTTGCCTAGTTCTGAAACATGCCCTTAAGACCCACGATCATATTGTAAGCATCACGTTCCTCATATTATTTCTGAAACTTAGAGGATATGTAGGCAAGCATCGGACAACTGACATCCACGGAATCACTAGCATGCTTCTCATAAGCACGTTTGTCTGTTGTAGAAGCATCCTCTCCTAGTTCATCAGGGTGAGGTTCCTACAGAACATAATCCTTTTCTATTGTTTAAGAATAATTCTCAAGTTTCGATACCAATCCATAAAGTTTGTTCTAGATAATTTCTCACATTCAATAATAGATCGCAAATTAAAGACAAGAGTGCTCTTAATAGTAGAAGTAGTAGGTGTCATGATCTACAAAAGATTAAATGCAAGGTTTAGCACTATGCAATGTTTATCTTCTATCCAATAAAAGATGTTCCACTATCTAAACCAGTCACTTTTCCTCTCATGACTAATAGTGGTGCAAGATCCATGGTCACGCTATCTCCTAGTGAGCTTTGACATCACTGCTAGAAGCTAGTTGACATAGGTAAGCAACTCCTTGCTAATCACATTGTATGTGACTCTTGTCATTGGAGAAGCATCCAATGCTCGACCCCAACTCCTATGCTCGAAGGCTTAAAACCGTTTTTATAGCCTTGTCAAGTGAACCTATACTATGCGTGCAGAAGTCCGACTTCCGCCCCAACTGGTCAAGATAAAAGATCGCACCCTGCTTTGGCAGACCCACTATCGATGAACAAGAAACTTGGTGTGTGCATCTATTATAAAGAGCATCAATACTTAATTTTCTAAGGGAAACTATTCTAGCACGGTAACGTCCCTAGCGCACACGAAACATGCAAGAATAGTATAATAGGAACATAAGAAAGCATCACATGCAATCATATTAATTGTGACATAGCATGGCCTTCTTCACATGGCGATCCCCATATCCATGGCTCCCGTCATTGAGTGTGTGCACTCGGCCTTCATGAAGAGTACTAGTCCATCTCTTATAGTCTATACTAATTACATGGGCCAAAGCACCGTGGAAATGACATGCAAGACGTAATGAATTTTACATCAGGCTTGGGCTATAAATAACCATGACACGCAAGCCATATTTAATTTATATTCATTGCATGCATCTCATACATCACATTTATCTAAGGCCATGTCAGTCACATCATTCTCTGCAAAACAAAGTTAGGCAAGCAATCTACAAGGGACTGGATTCTGGATCTAAAAAATCCGGCTCAACAAGCTCGGAATTTCAAATTCACGTGGGTCAGAACTTCTGATCTGGCATTGGAACTTCCGATCCTCGGAACTTCCAATCAATATTGGAATTCTATACCGCAACAATTATATTCTGTATTGAATCATTATTCGATATCGGAACATCCGATCAATATCGGAACTTTTGATCCACCATCGAAACTTCCAATCAAGATCGGAACTTCTAATTTGCCGCAGACAGAAATAGATCTAATATGTTTTTCCACCATGTATCTCCATACATGAGGGATCCAAATCGAACACTACACACGTTGTCTCTGATACCACTGTTGGGGAATAGGGAGCTACGCTAACCGACAAATTCAAAATTTTCGCCCTAAGCCCAAGACTCATGCGCGTGCAAGATCACAGATCATTACCTTCTAGCATGAGACGCGCTAGGTGCAGTGAAAAAATATGTCAGAGTAGCGCGTCAAGCCTATCCTTGCTTTGTCCTTATCGTCCCTTGCCAATCCGATCGATGAAGACAATGTAGTCGTTCGCATGAAGATGTCCACGAGCGTCGCTGTTGGAGCAACACAGGTGAAATACGGGGATCCTTGACCTCAACGATTGAGATCAAGAAAGGGAGGAGAGGAGTCTTTGGTGGCTAGGTCTAATCTAGGCTTATTCCTTATTCCAAGACGTCCTCCTCCTCTCCTTTTATAGGGTTGATAGCCCCTTGGTCGTGCTCATCTCGAAACCCTCAAAATTGTAACAGATCTAATCTGTTCGCCCACGTCGAAACTTCCGATAAGGTATTTTATGTCTCCCGATATAGTATGACACGCAACAGATCCATTCTATTTTCGCCCACCTTAGAATATCCGATACCATATCAAAACTTCCGATCAGTACAAAATTCCCTGATTCCATATAGAAACTTTCGTCTCATCGGAACTTCCGAAGCAACATTTGCTCTCTATATCGAGACCAGATAATAATCGGAACTTTCGATACTACCTATCGGAACTTCTGATCCACAGAATTTTCTTGGGCATAACCTTCAGCAGTCTGGTCTTAGTATTGGGGAGATACGTCAGACCTTGTGAAGATTCGTGGGCTACAATATCATCAATAGTCTTCTTGATTAGCCCGTGTAGGGTGTTGACCAGTGTTCTAGATTGAATGATGAGCACGTGGTGAAGCGCGTTGTTAGATGATCTTAACAATGTATCAAAGTATCGAGCATGCTTTATGAGAAACCAAGGGTTGGTTTCGGAGTCTGTGATAAGTGATTGACAGATTTTATCCTCTGATTTGAAGGGGTCCCTCCGAAGGGGTTCGGAGGTGGTTTCACCAAAGGATTCGGTGGGTCTGTTGGCTACAGCTGTTGCAGCGGAGTGTGCTTGTCGGAGGGGACCAACAGTACACGATGACTGGGTCGTACCTAAGGTCTCGGTACTTTGGGCGGTACACCGGAGTGTGTGCCGAAGGTTGTTTACCCGGAAAGGTCTCTGGGGTACTGGATACACTTGTCTGTTTGTCTGTGGTGTGTAGGTGACTTCGGAGGTGACGGACGGTTCGTAGCAAGTGAACCTGGGTCAAGCGGGAGGCTTGATGCCAGGGGAGCAGGGAGCTCCATCACGAAGGCTATGAAGGAGTCGAGGTTGGACCTCAGGTCGAGGTGCGCCAGGAGAAGGCAGAGAGCGCGGAGCATGGCTCCGGCTGAAGGTACTCCGAGACGAAGTCCTCGGAGGCGAGGCACTTCGAAGGGTACTCTGAATGGAGTGACTTCGGAGTATGGTGGATGAAGTCCTCAGCAATGAGGCAGGGCGTTCGAAGTGTGCTCCGGAGGGAGGCACTCGAAGGTATACCTGACGAAGGTCTCAGAAGTCGAGGTGCATCGATGGCATGGTCCGGGTGAAGATCGTCGAAGAGTGTGCTTAGGGAGAGACACTGCGACGAAGTGCTCATGGTATGCTTCATGCAGAGGCCTTGGACAAAGGAGGGACTTCGAAGGGTTGTACTCCGAAGGTGGGGCTTCGGAGTGAGGCTGGCTTCGGAGTGAAGCTAATTTCGGAGTGAGGCTGGCTTTGGAGTGAAGCTGACTTCGGAGTGAAGCTGACTTCGGAGTAAAGCTGACTTCGGAGTGAGGCTGGCTTCGGAGTGAGGCTGACTTCGGAGTGAGGCTGACTTCAGAGTGAGGCTGGCTCCGGAGTGAGGCTGACTTGAGGTACTTCGGCCATGCATGGCTTCGGTACACGGACTGATGGAGTTCGAGCTGGGAGAAGCTGCGAAGCCATGGTGGTCCACTCCGAAGGTGTTGGTGCGAAGGCCCAAAGGCTTTGATGGCTTCGGCTCAAAACCGTCTCTGTATCGAAGGCTGACTTCGGTGAAGCGAAGGCCGTCAGGCTCAAGGCTTCTCACCGAAGCTACCGCACCCCTCGCGTGCGAAGGGAGGCTTCAGAAGGGTCCAAAACTGCAAAGGATGACCGCGTATGCTCTGCAAAAGCTGGTGTTGTCCCCTCTGCGAAGCTGACAAAAGAAGCCTCCAAATAAAGTAGACTACCAGATGTACCCCTTATTCTGATGAGACAAAACCGGTGTAAACCCTAGGGGTAAAGTAGTCTATTCACAAGGCTGAATAGTGTCTATAAATAGTGGAGGCTAGCTAGGTCACATCAACACTTTGAGCAGTCATTTTTGAGCTCCTGTGCTAGCCGCCACACACGTTGTATTCAGTCTGTGAGTTCTTTTTGTGTTCCCTGTTCAAGTAATGAAACTTTGATTCTATTCTCATTTGTGCTTGAACTTGTATTCTATGTTGCACTGTTTGCTTTGATTCCTCTGTACACCTTCTTCTTCCTGAGTGAAGTTGTGTTTTGAATCATCTGGAGAAGTGTGTGAGAAGTCTGTTTGTGAGAAGTGTGTGTTTTTCAGTGTCTGTTTGCTCTGTGTAAACTGCAGGCTAGACCTCTCTGATTACTAGCGAAGCACTGCTTGACTTGAGTCGAAGCCCGTTTTCTTCCCGTGTCGAAGTCCTCGACGAAGTATGTTCAGTGTGCGTTTAGACCTTCGAAGTACGAAGCCTAGCACCAGTTGTTGTCACTGAGTATTTGGTCGAAGTCCATAGGGGGAAGTCTGCTCTTGCGAAGGGTGAAGTGCGAAGCCTGCTCGAAGGCACCCTATGTGCGGAGCCTGCACTGACTTAGCAGAGCTGAATTTTCGGGGTTGTGGGTGGAGCGAAGTCTTCTTGGCTTCGAACTTTTGCTCCTTGCGAAGCCTGTGTTCGGAGCTATAAAATACCTCCGAACCAGAACTTCGAAGGGTGTGTTCGAAGCCTGTTCCGTAGAAGACAGAATTAAAACAGAAGGTCATTTTTAGTCTGAAATTTTAAAAGCTCCCATTCACCCCCCCCCCCCCTCTGGTCGTCGTTTCCGGTCCAACAATTGGTATCAGAGCGGGTTAAGATCGCCAGTTGACCTTAACCAGTTTTGTGATCTGTTGGCGACATGGACAGAGTTAGTAAAATACCTCTGTTCGATGGGACGAATTTTGCATACTGGAAGGTGCGCATGGAGGCTTACTTGCTAAGCCAAGGAAATGCAATTTGGGAGATTGTGGACTCACAATACTCCATCCCTAAAACTCGCACCTCTCAAACAGAGAAGGATCAGTATAATGCCAACTCCAAGGCAAGAAATATACTGTTCATTGGTTTGAGTAGAAGTGAGTTTGATAGGGTGCAGCACCTTAGGACAGCTAGGAAAATTTGGACTACACTCACTATCTTTCATGAGGGCTCTACACAGATTAAGGCCAAGCACCAAAGCACATACAATCAACAGTATCATCTATTTGTGCAGGCTCCTGGTGAATCTATAGATGCCATGTTTTCTCGCTTTGATGCGATAGTGAGTAACTTGCGGTCCAACGGGACGCTTGCTTACAATGATCATGATAGGGCTATCAAGCTTCTCTATGCTCTTGATCGTAGCATATGGGAAGTGAAGATATCCAGCATTGAGGAGTCTGCAGGTTATGACACATTGACCTGTGATGAGCTCTTCAGCAAGCTGAAGTCCACAAAGATTGCCAAGGCATCTCTTGCAGTGCATAGGAACTCATTGCCACAACCATTGGCACTAGTTTCTAGCACTAGCCGTGGCACCACTGCAGAACCAAGCACATCTGGCACTTGTGTTTTCGCATATGGTTTTGCTTTGTCCTCTCTGGTCTCCGTCACTAAGGAGCAGGTGGATACTCTAGATGATGATGAGCTTGCTCTCATTGCCAAAAGGTTTACCCGTTTTCACCATGAGAGACGGGATCAGAGGAGAAGTGGTTTTAGTGGTTGTTTTGAGTGTGGCGACACTTCTCACATCAAGGCCAATTGCCCTAAACTCAAGAAGAGAGATGAGAGTGAGCGCCCAAAATACCACAAGAAGGAGAGGAAACCCTTTGTGAAGGGCAAGTGCGGCAAGGTGGCTAAGAGAGTAGCCAAAGCCGCTTCCAGAGCTTTTGTTGCTGCTCTCAGCGACATCGACACTTCCTCAACTGAGGAGTCGAGCTCTGATGAGGAGGAGTCCCCAAGGAAGGAGGAGAAGAAGTACAAGAAGGGACGAGATTTCACCAGCCTTTGCTTCATGGCCGACAGCGATCACAGCGGCAATGAGCTTGACTCATCTGAGGTACCACTATCCTATGATCAACTTTCAATTAAACTAGATGAACTAAATGAAGTAGTTCTTGGTCAGGATAGGTTACTTGTGCAAGCCGCTAGAGATAGAAAAGACCTTAGACTTAGGCTAGAATCTGTTTCTACTGATTATGCCATGCTTAAGTCTAGGATTAATGATGTTGAATGTGAATCTTGCACTGTTGTCATGGGTGAGCTTGCTCAGTTGCGTTCTGTGCATGCTCAAACTCTTTCTGAGCTTGAGACTGCACAAAAGCAGCTTTTGGTGGTGGATTCTAGTCCTCATGATATAATTGAATGCATGAACTGCCCCTTATTACGTGAGAGCATTGATTTACATGATAACATGTTCAGAACTTAGAGGCTAGATTGGAGAGGGTCGGTAGTTCTAAGGATGTGCAACCTATGTGTGACACATGCATAACCCTTAAGTACCAGCTAGGCACAGTTAGAGAGCGAGTTGAGAACCTCATGACTGAAAATGAATACCTTCTTTCTGTGGTTAACAAATGCACTGAGGGAAAGGGTAGGATGGATTTGCTCTTGGCCAAGACCAAGATGTGTGCTGATAGGGCAGGGTTAGCTCTGGGATTGGGTTTTGAGAGGATTTCTTCAAACAGTGAGAACAAAACTGTTTTTACCTCACCCACTACCTTAGAGAAAGAGAGAGCTCTGTTAGACACTCCATCAGCCAAAAAGCCTACCCAGACTCCAAAGAAAACCACTCCTCCCACAAAGAAAATTCCTCCCAAGAAAACCACTCAGAAGAAGCCCAAGGAGCCTGTGAGGATTGCTCCTATGACCCATGAGAGTGCCCCTAGGAGAGTTTTTCATTGTTCCTACTGTCAGAGGGCGGGTCTTTTGGTTGGGTTCTGTTTTCGTCGCATCAAGGATGAGCGACGCTCTCAGGCGATGAGGTTCCAGAACATGCACTACCCATCTTTAGGTATGCATGAGTCTGAGTTTTACTCTCGTCCTTTTTCGAGGCTCCTCGCACTTCTCAGAGAGGTTTTGCTCCTCGAGGTGTTCACCATGTTCCATATGGTGGTAACCCCGGGCGAGTAGCTTTGTACCTCGTCAGAGTAGGAGACCTCGTCATGCATTTGGGTCACATCATGTAGGTAGACCTCGCACTTTGCATCATTCTAATTATCCTATACGTAGACAGTCTACTTTTACTATGCCTACTACTCGTATCACTTAGTGTTGGATGCCTCGTCATATTTTCACTCACCCCAACACTGAGCGATCGAGATTTTCTTCTCATGTGTAGGCGCCAGACCGAGGCTTGGAGGGCACGTGGATCATGGACTCCGGTTGTTTGCGCCACATGACCGGAGATGCAGCATGGTTCTCCAGCCTCACCACAACCAAGCTAAGGGAACATATCACCTTCGAGAACAATCGAAGGAGTAGAGTGAAAGGTAAAGGTGTGGTAAGAATCAACTCGAATTTCACTCTCAAAGATGTTGCTTTGGTTGAAAACTTGGGATACAATTTGCTTTTTGTATCTCAATTGCTTAATGAGGGCTTCGAAGTGCGATTCCATCGCGATACTTCGCAAGTACTCAATTCTGATGGCGTTGTGGTATGTAAGATCTTTAGAGTTGGGAGAGTTTTTGGAGCTGATTTTTTTGAGTCATCTGGTTCTTCTCATTGTCTTGTTGCACATTCGACTTCTAAGCTTTGGAAGTGGCATAGGAGACTAGGGCATATGAGCTTTGAGTTGCTTGCTCATCTGAGTGCCCTAGATCTGATCCGAGGATTGCCCAAGCTCAAGTTTGAGAAGAATTTTGTTTGCGCTCGTTGTCGAAATGGAAAAATGATTGCCGCTTCGCACTCGCCAGTCACCACTGTGATGACTGAACAACCCGGAGAACTTCTCCACATGGACATTGTAGGTCCTTCTCGGGTTAGTTCTTTAGGCGGCAAGTGGTATGTGCTAGTCATTGTCGACGATTTCTCTCGCTACTTTTGGGTCTTCTTTCTTGCCAGCAAGGATGAAGTGTTTTCATACTTTCGGAGCTTGACTTTGAGACTTTTCACTAAACTCCCTGGTGCATTGAAATTCATTTGAAGTGATAATGGCACTGAGTTCAAGAACAGTCTCTTTGTTGACTTTTGCATGGAGCATGGCATAGAACATCAATTCTCTGCTCCGCGGGTTCCTCAACAAAATGGTGTTGTTGAGAGAAAGAACCGCACTTTGGTTGAGATGGCTAGGATGATGCTCGATGAGCACAGGACTCCTAGAAAATTCTAGGCTGAGGCCATGAACACTGCTTGTTACATCTCAAACCGAATTTTCTTGCGCTCAATTTTGATCTTAACATCTTATGAGCTGCGTTTTGGGAGACAGCCCAAAGTTACTCATCTTCGAGTCTTTGGGTGTCGGTGCTTTATCCTAAAACGTGGAAATTTGGATAAATTTGAGTCGCGCTCTTCTAACAGGATCTTTTTAGGTTACACTACACATGGTCATTCTTATCGTGTTTATAATTTAGAAACTAACACTGTCATCGAGTCATGTGATGTGACTTTTGATGAATCAACTCCCTCTGTTAGTTCTACCTTTGAACAGGCAAATGAACACGACATGGAACAGACCATCTTTGAAAAGAAGAAGATCCCGGAGATTTCGAGGATGAACCCCTACTACCCTCGACATCAACCCCCGAAGTCGACCCCGCTTCGACTACTTCGGCACAAGGTCCCGAAGCAACTACCTCGACATCGGTCATCTTGGACCACTCCAACGCACAAGTTGAGGGGGAGACTGCATCCCGCCGCGAGGCTCCACAACATGTTCAAAGGATGCATCCTCCTGAGCAGATCATTGGTGAGCTTGATCAAAGGGTAACACGTTCTCATGCTCATTTCATTGATTCCACTTTTGTTTCTTCTTTAGAGCCCTTAGATGTTAGTCATGCACTTTCTGATTCTAGTTGGATCAATGCCATGCATGAAGAACTTGAAAATTTTAGAGAAATTGTCGCGCCCCGATTTAATAAATTAGGACTTTATTGAAATTCCATAGAAAATCAATAAAACAAGACGTTCATCATGCGACCACGTTCAATACGAGCAAATCATTCACGGTTCGTAGACCGTATTAGTACAAAAGTGAATAAAGATGAAGAGAAACTAATAAAATAAAGGGTCCTAGATGAACGCCTCCTTCCAGTCTCGCCTTGATTGGGTCGCTACTCCAGACCTTCATCCTCCTCGTAGTAGACAGGCTCTGATGTTGTAAGTCAACGGGGTGAGTACAGATGTACTCAGCAAGTCACCGAATGCAAATATAATGCAAGGTAATAACAAGGGAGATAGTGGCTAGTTTTGCGGAAGCAACATAATTGTAAAGCTTTAAATGTGAGCAATTTATTAGTACGGAAAAGTAAACATGTGTGTGCATCATCATCTTCTAACTCGAGGGGTACAGTCAGCCCCACCTCGCTCAACAGTCCTTACGTGCCATGAATAACTTGAACATTCAAACAATTGTAAACTAACTGCGAGTAGTCACACAACCCGCCCTTGACCGTGGGCTCGGCTTTTCGAAAAGATTAAATTACTCTGATCAGAGATGTACCACTGTACCCACAAGGCACGCACTCATCACTTACACCAAAGTGTAACGAGATGACCCATTTCACGAGAACTCGTGCCAAAACCTTCCATATAGTCCTCCCCGACTCAATAGCACCCTCTTATGGGTTTCATATGGTGTCCCGACGCATCGGAGCCCCACCATACCCCTCCTTGAGCCTCGTCGGTACAAGTCGCCCGCAGGCTAGCCCCTTGCCCCCTCCTCTATGGTGCATCGAGCCGGAGTATTCCATACTTCCAGTTAGGACTTACCCATTAGACTTGTGGTTGGTACGGAAGTGCTTTGCAACAGATCCCGCAGACCGGTCCTTATAGTGCCCCGGGTGCGACAAACCAGTGCCCGAGCTTGCACCCGGAACCCACCATACTTATAACTTAGCCAACTCCAACAGAGTCCAGAGACGAGAATAACGGGGAAAATCATATACAGAATCCAGCTATCTACGACTCATTCTTTTTATCCTATAGCAGTCGTGCCGGTACATTGGGCACTAGCTAATATTTTTATAGTAGAGTGACAAGGAGTTAAGGCTCAATAAGCATGGCTTGGGTTTGCACACAAGGACGGGGATCTAATAAATATAAGTGTAAGGCTTGAATATTTGACTAATGCAATATTAACCTATGGGTTATAGCGATAATTTATTGAAACATGGGCTCAATTATGATCAACTGTTTCCACAGAGATGGTCGATGACTTGCCTTGATCAGCAAAGGGGGATGGAGGAACCTCGGGGTAGAACTCCTGCTCCTCGACGAACTCGTAGTCTTCTCGATACGGAAAAATAAATAATACATTCAATGAACAGATAAAATCACCAAACAGAAGAACATACATAGTTGTGGGTGTTTTTATGTGAGGTCATATTTTATTATTCTGAGTTTTTGCATAAAATAGTGGAGTTTATCTTTTTAGGATTTTTCCTAATTTATTTTCTGTATTATTAATTTTAATCCTAAGGGATTTTATTCATTTATTTATTAATAATATTTTTGGTAACAGAAACATACTGTTTTTATGGCATTAATGTGTAGAGAATAATATTCTGGTTTTAACAAAATTTGAATGGTGAAATTTGGAGTTAAATTGAGCAAGATATGAATTTTTAAAGTTTAAACTATTTTCTGAATTTTATTTAAAGCCAGAAATGGGCTCTGGTCCACGGTGAACCAGGTTCACCGTGAACCCGTGACTGTGCGCGTGGACCCGAGCGACCGGGGCCGTTGGATCTGGATCCAGCGATCGGGCGCGAGGCGGGAGGTGTAAGTGAAAATGGACGGCCACGATTAGATCTCGCGAACCGGTATGACGTGGACGCACCAGATCGCTCCAGCGCCTTAAGTCGTGATCAACGGCCGAGATGGCACCGTACCCCTTCGACCAGATCTGAGGGCCCTGATTAAATCCCGAAGGGATTTAATCGTAGCCCTCCGATCGTGATCGGACGGCCATGGTGCGATCCGGCACGGCACGACGCAAGGGGGCGCGTACCCCCCTTCGTCTCCGGCGACGGCGGGCTCGGGTGCGCCCGTGACGGCGGCGGCGAGGGCCTACGTGCCTAGCTAGGGCCAGAAATGGAACGCGGGGAGCAAGGGGGTCACGATGGTACCTTCGGCGGCGAAGCTGGGCGACGGATGACGACGACGGCGAGGGTAGACGGCGGGGAGGTCTCGGGTGCTCGACGGCGACGGCGATCCGACGACGTCCACGGCCAACGGAGTGGGTGCCGAGGTAGGGAGGGCTCTGGCGATCACGATGGTGGCGGCGGCTAGGGCGGGGGAGGCCGGGGTCGGCGGTGAGGGCTCGCCGGAGTTGGAGCAGGGGAGGTGCTCGCAAAAACAGCCGAGGCGCTCTGGAGGGCTAAGGCTCGGGCTACGGCGGTGTGGGGTGAGTGCGGCGTGGGCGAGGGGATTTATAGGGTCACCGGCGGCGCCTAGACGGAAGGAAACCGAAGGTTTCCGAGAACTCCGGCGATCTCATTCCAAAGGCTTCGGTTAGCTTCCATTCTCGCGAAACCGCGTTGGACATGGATGGAAAGAGGCAGTGGCATGCGGGGGAGGCGATCCGGGGCGATCCAGGGTGATCCGGTGGCCGGCGGCGAGGAAACAGAAAGGGATCGCCGGGGAAGGAAAGGGAAGCGATCCCCTTCCATCGGAGACGAAGGTCCTGACAGGTGGCCCCCACCTGTCAGTGGGTGAACGGGAAAGGAAAGGGGCCGACAGGCGGGGCCGAGCGGTCAGTGGGTGTAGGCGAGCGCGAGGAGGCTGACACGTGGGGCCAGGCGGGCGTGGGCGGGAGAGGGAGGCGGGGGAATGCGCCGACAGGCGGGTCCCACTTGTCAGTGGCTCAATGCTGGATTGGGCCGAGCTCCGGGTGAATTCGAGGTTGGGGCCCATTAAGGATTAAAATTGTTTTCTGATTTAAAATAATTCCAGTAATTCATTTATTTGTTTAAGGGTTGAACCACTGTTGATAAAAATTTGTAAAAATTCCTAAAATTATATCTTGGTCTCTAGTTCATCTCATAAAATTTTCAAGTCCAGATTTTGAGTATTTCTCCCTGTTTGGCTTTATTTGGGTTCTTTTGTGATTTTTCCTTTAATAATAAATCCAGAAATGATTTAAATAATATTTTCTTTTATTTTAATCCTTTTTAATTTCTGGGGTGTTACAATCCTATCCCCCTTACAGAGAATCTCGTCCTCGAGATTCGGATCAATCCTCGAATAGCTCAGGATGCTGTGCCTTGAGTTCATCTTCTTTTTCCCATGTAGCTTCCTCTACCGGATGATTGCTCCACTGCACTTTGCAAAAACGGATGACTCGACTCCTGGTGGTCCTTTCTTTGACTTCCAATATCTTGACCGGCTTTTCCACATAGGTCAGATCCTCTTGAACATCCAACTGCTACAGATCCACTTGTTCTGTGGGGACGCGGAGACACTTCTTGAGTTGAGATACGTGAAATACATTGTGCACTCCAGCCAATGAGGGTGGTAGTTCAAACTGATATGCAACTTCTCCTTGACGTCGAACAATGGGAAATGGTCCGACATATCGAGGGGCCAACTTTCCTCTCATGTTAAACCGTTGAGTACCACGGAGAGGCGTAACTCGAAGGTAGACATGATCTCCTTCTTCAAAGGCTAGGTCTCGGCGACGATTGTCTGCGTAGCTCTTCTGTCGTGATTGGGTTGTCTTGAGTCGGTCTCTGATGATCCGTACCTTTTCTTCAGCTTCACGAAGAATGTCTGTTCCGAATACTTGGGATTCACCAGTTTGGTCCCAAAGTAGAGGCGTTCTACACTTACGTCCATATAGGGCTTCAAAAGGAGACATCTGAAGGCTGGCTTGATAGCTGTTGTTGTATGAAAACTCAGCGTACGGCAAGCTCTTGTCCCAAGTGGCTCCAAAATCCAAGACACATGCCCGAAGCATATCCTCCAATATCTGATTCACCCTCTCTGTTTGTCCATTTGTCTGAGGGTGGTAAGCGGTACTGAAATTCAATCTCGTGCCCATCTCCTCTTGAAGGTTCTTCCAGAAACGAGAGGTAAACTGACTTCCTCTGTCGGACACTATCTTCTTGGGCACTCCATGAAGACATACGATCCGGGCCATATATAGCTCTGCAAGCTTAGGGCCACTAAAGGTCGTCTTGACGGCTATGAAATGTGCTACTTTCGTAAGACGATCGATGATCACCCAAATAGAATCGTACCCAAGTTGGGTTTTTGGTAATCCGGTGATGAAATCCATACCGATCTCTTCCCACTTCCATTCAGGCACTTTAAGTGGCTGTAACAATCCTACAGGCATCTGATGTTCAGCCTTTACTCTTCTGCAGGTGTCACACTCGGCGACGAACTGGGCAATCTCTCTTTTCATGCTAACCCACCAATAACGTTCCTTCAGATCTTGGTACATCTTGGTACTGCCGGGATGAATGGAGTACAACGTCTCATGAGCTTCTCTCAGGATAAGGGTTTTTATCTCTGGCTTATCCGGTACACATATCCGGGTTCCAAACCATATGGTGCCGTTTTCGTCCTCTGAAAATCCGGGGGCTTTTCCATGCCTCATGTTTTTCCTAATGGCAGCTATATCTGGGTCTTCTAACTGGGCTTCACGGATTTGTTCGAACAAGACAGGTCGAGTCTCCAAGGTCTCTAGATATGCTCTTATGGTCAACCCGAGATTCAATTTTTCCATCTCTTTACATAACAAGGGTGCGTGCTCCTGAGTCATCATGGCTGTGCAATATCCCTTGCGACTTAATGCATCAGCTACCACATTTGCTTTTCCGGGGTGGTAGTGAATACCTAAGTCATAGTCATTTATTGATTCCAGCCATCGTCTTTGCCTCAAGTTAAGGTCTGGCTGTGTGAGATGTACTTCAAGCTCTTGTGGTCCGTAAAAATCTCACAGCGATTTCCAACCAAATAATGTCTCCATATCTTAAGGGTGTGCACTACAGCGGCTAATTCCAAATCATGGGTCGGGTAACTCAACTCATGAGGTCTCAACTGACGGGAGGCATAAGAGATAACTTTTCCATCTTGCATAAGAACACATCCCAATCCTTGGCGGGAAGCGTCACAATAGACATGGAAGTCTTTCCGGATATCAGGTAGGGTCAGTATGGGTGCTGACACCAGGCGGGTCTTGAGGGTGCGGAAACTTTCCTCGCATTCAGGAGTCCATTCAAACTTTTCTCCTTTCTGCAACAACTTGGTCATTGGCTTGGCTATCTTAGAAAAATTCTCAATGAATCTCCGATAATATCCGGCCAGACCCAGAAAACTTCGTATCTCAGATACATTCGTGGGTGGCAGCCAATCCGTAACTGCTTCTACGGTGGCAGGGTCTACTGCGATTCCTTGCGCAGAGATGATGTGTCCAAGGAACTTTACTTCTGCCGTCCAAAACTTGCATTTGCTGTACTTGGCATACAATTGGTGTTCCCTTAGCTTTCCTAAGGTTAACCGGAGGTGAGCCTCGTGCTCTTTCTGGTCCTTGGAGTAAATGAGGATGTCGTCTATGAAGACCACGATGAACTTGTCCAAATACTCCATGAACACTTTATTCATCATATTCATGAAGAATGCAGGGGTGTTGGTCAATCCAAAGGACATAACCGTGCACTCATATAACCCATAACGGGTGGTGAAGGCAATCTTGGGTATGTCCTCCTCTCGGATCCTTAACTGATGATAACCAGAACGCAAGTCGATCTTCGAGAATACTGTAGCTCCTTTTAGCTGGTCGAAGAGATCATCGATCCGAGGCAATGGGTACTTATTCTTGATTGTTACTTCATTCAATGCGCGATAATCCACACACATACGCTTTGCCTTGTCTTCTTTCTTCTCGACGAATGATGACGGGAGCACCCCATGGCGACGTACTTGGTCTGATATAACCTTTCCTTTCAAGATCCTCCAATTGCTTGCTTCATCTCAGCCAATTCATTGGCGGCCATCCGGTATGGTCGCTTGTAGATAGGGGTGGTTCCGGGCACCAAGTCAATCCTGAACTCGATGTCCCTCTTGGGTGGCATCCCTGGTAGATCCTCTGGGAATACGTCCGGGTATTCACTGACTACTGGTATCTCGTCCAAGGTAATCTGATGTAGTCTTGTCCTTCTGGCCTTCATGCTGGGCATCTGGAATGTGACTATAGTCCCTTCTTCATTAGTCACAGTCACTTTTCTCTCGGCACATTCTATTACACCTTGATGTTTATTTAGCCAATCCATCCCTAGAATGAGATCCAAACCTTGGCATTCTATTAGAATGGGGTCGGCCCAAAATATCGTGCCTTGGATTTCTACCCATACCCTTGGACTAAAGGAACAGGCGAGGGTTTGCTTGCCCGGGGTAGCTATTAATACTGGCCTGGGTAGTTCACTTATGTCCAGGGCATTATTTTCCACAAAAGCAGTTGATATAAAGGAGTGGGTAGCTCCGGTGTCAAATAATACCACTGCAAGCGATGAATGAACCATAAACTTACCCATGACAATCTCCGGGGCGGCCTGGGCTTCCTCGGCGGTGACGTGGTTCACCTTGGCGTGGACGGCGGGGTTGGAGGCGACGCCTTGAGCACGCTTGGGATGAGGGCACTGATGGGAGTAGTGTCCCTCCTGGCGGCAGTTGAAGCATACTACAGGCTTGCCATGCCTGTCTCTCAAAACTTCCGGCTTCTTGGCCGGGGCAGCTGGGATGGTTGGTGCGGCGGGAGCGGGACGAGGTTGGCTGGCTCCGGCATTGGCGGCTGGTGGCGCCGGATGATACACTGGGCGGGGGTGGTACTGCTGTGCTGGTGGAGGTGGAGCAAAACGGGGTCTCTGGGCCATGCCCTGGTTTTGCCTGAAGGCAATCATTCGCTTCTTCTTCAGGTCGACCTTGTTCTGCTGGGTCTCCTGCATGATAGCCTTGTTCACCAACTTTTGGAAGTTGGCGAAATCTCCGGAAATAAGCTGTAGGGACAGCTCATCTTTTAGTCCCCGGAGGAACTTGGCATGTCTGGCCGCGTCCGTACGGACCTCCTCAGGTGCGTACCTGGCCAGACGGTTGAACTCGTGCAGGTACTCTGTGACAGACCTGCTCCCCTGCTGCAGGTCTCGGAACTCTTGTTGCTTCTGGGCGATGATGCCGTCGGGGATGTGGGCGGCACGAAAGGCGGCCGAGAACTCTGCCCAAGTAGGGGCGTGGCCCTCGGGCAGAGTCTCACGATGATTGTCCCACCACTCTGCGGCGGGACCGTGAAGCTGGTGAGTGGCGAAGGCCACCCTCTCCTGCTCAGTGCAGGTCAGCAGATCGAGCTTCTTCTCGATAGCTCGCAACCAATCCCCAGCCTCCATGGGGTTGGTGGTGCTCGAGAAGGTCGGTGGGCGGACTCGGAGGAATTCCGAGAGCTGGGACGCTGGAGCGGGAGCTGGTGTGGCGGGTCGGGGCAGCTCAGGCTGTTGGTGGAGGCGGAAAAGATGAGCCTGCTGCTCTTGCATCTGCTGCTGCTGCTGCTGCATCTGGTTCAATAGGGCAGCAACTAACTGGTTCTGTGTGGCCATCATCTCGGCCAAAGTGGGGTGATTGGCGACCGGGGCTTGCCTTTGCCCGGTGGCTCCCCATTGTGGCAGGTTGCCACTATCTCCTCCGTTCTGAGGAGCGTCTGAACCCTGAGTGTTGGCATCCTAGAGTTTTCAGAGTCGACACATTTATTTTAGTGAACTTCTTTATATTTTATTTCAAAAGGGTATCGTTCTTGCGGTTACATTTATTTATTTCTTCATTCATGCCTTATGTTTTGACATGAATGCTAATACAATCAAGCAAAAATAAAATAAATAAAAAAACAATCAACCGTAAAACTACGTCTACGGTAGCTCGGGGGACGGCTCAATTTCGGGCTCGTGGGAGACGGTCGGGGTCGAGGAGCTGGATGGTCCGGCGGGTGGTGCGCTGCGGGAGATCCTCTTGGGCCTCACAGTGGGGATCCGAAGGGGTTTCTTCCTGCGAGGCGGAAGAGGCGCGATCTCCTCTATGTCCTTCTTCAACTCCTCGATCTGGTAGCGGAGCTGTGGGTTGATGGCGACACGCTGCCGAAGGAGCTCATTTTGGCGCCGTAGTTCCTCTGCCTCGGCAGCCAAACGATGTGCCTGCTGGATGCGGCGACGAAGCTCTCCGTTCTCGCGGTTCAGATCCTCGGAAGAGTGTCGGTAGAAGCTGATGGTGTCGCGTTGTCCATTGGCGTCCTGCAGCGCCTCGTAATGAAGATCATCCATGGCCTCCAACAAGCGCATGGTATGACCTATCGCAGAATGGCGCTGGGAGAGTGTGCTGACGAAGACACTGTGTAGACTCCCTAGGGGTGCGAAGAGGCACGAAGCGAAAGTCCGTGTCGTAGAGCTCGCTGTCGTAGATCATCCGGAGCTCCGTGAGTGCTTGGAGAGCGGTGCGCTGGCTGGCAACCAGGAAGGTAGGTCCTCCTCCGCGGTAGGTGTGAGCGGTCTGAGGGGAGGGCTGGACGACGACGGTGACCTCGCAGAAGCTTTCTTCCTCGTCGGGGAAGACTCCATGGTACATCGGCTCATGCTCAAATCCAAGGAAGCTGACGAGCATGCGCAGCTCGCAAATGAATCCTGGCCTCGTCACGAAGAGTCCCGCTCATGGTATGGACCGGCATCTACAAAAGAGAGAAAGTTTTTGTGAAAATCTCGGAAGATGAGAGGATAAGTAGTGTTCGTAAGAAAATACAGTAAGTATAAGTCCTAAGGTCGGGTCTGTTTGGCTTCCTACAGTCAAGTCGGCTCTGATACCATCTTGTCGCGCCCCGATTTAATAAATCAGGACTTTATTGAAATTCCATAGAAAATCAATAAAACAAGACGTTCATCATGCGACCACGTACAATACGAGCAAATCATTCACGGTTCGTAGACCGTATTAGTACAAAAGTGAATAAAGATGAAGAGAAACTAATAAAATAAAGGGTCCTAGATGAACGCCTCCTTCCAGTCTCGCCTTGACTGGGTCGCTACTCCAGACCTTCATCCTCCTCGTAGTAGACAGGCTCTGATGTTGTAAGTCAACGGGGTGAGTACAGATGTACTCAGCAAGCCACCGAATGCAAATATAATGCAAGGTAATAACAAGGGAGATAGTGGCTAGTTTTGCGGAAGCAGCATAATTGTATAGCTTTAAATGTGAGCAATTTATTAGTACGGAAAAGTAAACATGTGTGTGTGCATCATCATCTTCTAACTCGAGGGGTACAGTCAGCCCCACCTCGCTCAACAGTCCTTACGTGCCATGAATAACTTGAACATTCAAACAATTGTAAACTAACTGCGAGTAGTCACACAACCCGCCCTTGACCGTGGGCTCGGCTTTTCGAAAAGATTAAATTACTCTGATCAGAGATGTACCACTGTACCCACAAGGCACGCACTCATCACTTACACCAAAGTGTAACGAGATGACCCATTTCACGGGAACTCGTGCCAAAACCTTCCATATAGTCCTCCCCGACTCAATAGCACCCTCTTATGGGTTTCATATGGTGTCCCGACGCATCGGAGCCCCACCATACCCCCCCTTGAGCCTCGTCGGTACAAGTCGCCCGCAGGCTAGCCCCTTGCCCCCTCCTCTATGGTGCATCGAGCCGGAGTATTCCATACTTCCAGTTAGGACTTACCCATTAGACTTGTGGTTGGTACGGAAGTGCTTTGCAACAGATCCCGCAGACCGGTCCTTATAGTGCCCCGGGTGCGACAAACCAGTGCCCGAGCTTGCACCCGGAACCCACCATACTTATAACTTAGCCAACTCCAACAGAGTCCTAGAGACGAGAATAACGGGGAAAATCATATACAGAATCCAGCTATCTACGACTCATTCTTTTTATCCTATAGCAGTCGTGCCGGTACATTGGGCACTAGCTAATATTTTTATAGTAGAGTGACAAGGAGTTAAGGCTCAATAAGCATGGCTTGGGTTTGCACACAAGGACGGGGATCTAATAAATATAAGTGTAAGGCTTGAATATTTGACTAATGCAATATTAACCTATGGGTTATAGCGATAATTTATTGAAACATGGGCTCAATTATGATCAACTGTTTCCACAGAGATGGTCGATGACTTGCCTTGATCAGCAAAGGGGGATGGAGGAACCTCGGGGTAGAACTCCTGCTCCTCGACGAACTCGTAGTCTTCTCGATACGGAAAAATAAATAATACATTCAATGAACAGATAAAAATCACCAAACAGAAGAACATACATAGTTGTGGGTGTTTTTATGTGAGGTCATATTTTATTATTCTGAGTTTTTGCATAAAATAGTGGAGTTTATCTTTTTAGGATTTTTCCTAATTTATTTTCTGTATTATTAATTTTAATCCTAAGGGATTTTTATTCATTTATTTATTAATAATATTTTGGGTAACAGAAACATACTGTTTTTATGGCATTAATGTGTAGAGAATAATATTCTGGTTTTAACAAAATTTGAATGGTGAAATTTGGAGTTAAATTGAGCAAGATATGAATTTTCAAAGTTTAAACTATTTTCTGAATTTTATTTAAAGCCAGAAATGGGCTCTGGTCCACGGTGAACCAGGTTCACCGTGAACCCGTGACTGTGCGCGTGGACCCGAGCGACCGGGGCCGTTGGATCTGGATCCAGCGATCGGGCGCGAGGCGGGAGGTGTAAGTGAAAATGGACGGCCACGATTAGATCTCGCGAACCGGTATGACGTGGACCACCAGATCGCTCCAGCGCCTTAAGTCGCGATCAACGGCCGAGATGGCACCGTACCCCTTCGACCAGATCTGAGGGCCCTGATTAAATCCCGAAGGGATTTAATCGTAGCCCTCCGATCGTGATCGGACGGCCATGGTGCGATCCGGCACGGCACGACGCAAGGGGGCGCGTACCCCCCTTCGTCTCCGGCGACGGCGGGCTCCGGTGCGCCCGTGACGGTGGCGGCGAGGGCCTACGTGCCTAGCTAGGGCCAGAAATGGAACGCGGGGAGCAAGGGGGTCACGATGGTACCTTCGGCGGCGAAGCTGGGCGACGGATGACGACGACGGCGAGGGTAGACGGCGGGGAGGTCTCGGGTGCTCGACGGCGACGGCGATCCGACGACGTCCACGGCCAACGGAGTGGGTGCCGAGGTAGGGAGGGCTCTGGCGATCACGATGGTGGCAGGCGGCTAGGGCGGGGGAGGCCGGGGTCGGCGGTGAGGGCTCGCCGGAGTTGGAGCAGGGGAGGTGCTCGCAAAAACAGCCGAGGCGCTCTGGAGGGCTAAGGCTCGGGCTACGGCGGTGTGGGGTGAGTGCGGCGTGGGCGAGGGGATTTATAGGGTCACCGGCGGCGCCTAGATGGAAGGAAACCGAAGGTTTCCGAGAACTCCGGCGATCTCATTCCAAAGGCTTCGGTTAGCTTCCATTCTCGCGAAACCGCGTTGGACATGGATGGAAAGAGGCAGTGGCATGCGGGGGAGGCGATCCGGGGCGATCCAGGGTGATCCGGTGGCCGGCGGCGAGGAAACAGAAAGGGATCGCCGGGGAAGGAAAGGGAAGCGATCCCCTTCCATCGGAGACGAAGGTCCTGACAGGTGGCCCCCACCTGTCAGTGGGTGAACGGGAAAGGAAAGGGGCCGACAGGCGGGGCCGAGCGGTCAGTGGGTGTAGGCGAGCGCGAGGAGGCTGACACGTGGGGCCAGGCGGGCGTGGGCGGGAGAGGGAGGCGGGGGAATGCGCCGACAGGCGGGTCCCACTTGTCAGTGGCTCAATGCTGGATTGGGCCGGGCTCCGGGTGAATTCGAGGTTGGGGCCCATTAAGGATTAAAATTGTTTTCTGATTTAAAATAATTCCAGTAATTCATTTATTTGTTTAAGGGTTGAACCACTGTTGATAAAAATTTGTAAAAATTCCTAAAATTATATCTTGGTCTCTAGTTCATCTCATAAAATTTTCAAGTCCAGATTTTGAGTATTTCTCCCTGTTTGGCTTTATTTGGGTTCTTTTGTGATTTTTCCTTTAATAATAAATCCAGAAATGATTTAAATAATATTTTCTTTTATTTTAATCCTTTTTAATTTCTGGGGTGTTACAGAAACCAAGTCTGGACTTTAGTTGATCCTCCACCAAATGTTCATTTCATTGGAACAAAATGGATTTTCCAAAACAAACAAGGGGATGATGGGACTGTAGTTAGAAACAAGGCTAGACTTGTAGCTCAGGGTTATTCTCAATTAGAAGGGATTGATTTTACTGAAACTTTTGCACCTGTTGCTCGTCTTGAGGCCATTAGGATTTTACTTGCATTTGCGATATCCCGTGGGTTCAAACTCTATCAAATGGATGTCAAAAGTGCTTTTCTTAATGGCTTCATAGGCGAAGATGTTTATGTAAAACAACCCCCTGGTTTTGAAAACCCCAAATACCCACATAAAGTCCTTAAACTTCATAAGGCTCTTTATGGACTCAAGCAGGTCCCTCGGGCATGGTATGATAGACTTAAGTCTTTTCTGCTTAAGCGGGGGTATTTGATGGGATCTGTTGATAAAACCCTGTTCACTCTCAAGCATGGCAACGATTTCCTCCTAGTTCAGATTTATGTGGATGATATCATCTTTGGTGGCTCTTCTCATGCTTTGGTTGCCGAGTTTGCAGATACCTTGAGCAGGGAGTTCGAGATGTCCGTGATGGGCGAACTCACATTTTCCTTGGTTTTCAAAACAAGCAAAGCAGACAAGGTACCTTCGTTCACTAGACAAAATACACCAAGGACCTGCTCAAGAAGTTCGACATGGCTGATGCGAAGCCCCTCGCTACTCCGATGGCTACTTCGATAGCATTGGATCCTGACGAGGAAGGAGAAGCCGTAGATCGGAAGGAGTTCCAAAGCATGATCGGCTCCCTCCTCTACTTGACTGCTATGAGGCCGGACATACACTTTGCAATGTGTTTGTGCGCTCGTTTTCAGGCTTCACCACGAGCTTCGCACCGCCAAGCGGTAAAGCGCATTCTTAGGTATCTCAAACATACCCTTGAATTTGGCATTTGGTATTCTGCATCTTCCTCTTTGTGTCTTCGAGGTTATTACGATGCGGATTTTGCTGGGTGTATGATTGATAGGAAAAGTACCTCTGGTACTTGTCATTTTCTAGGTACTTCGCTGGTTTGCTGGTCTTCCCGCAAACAGTCTAGTGTTGCACAATCGACGACTGAGGCCGAATATGTTGCTGCAGCTAGTTGTTGCTCTCAGATTTTGTGGATGGTTTCCACTTTGCGGGATTTTGGATTAGATTATAAGAGTGTTCCACTTTTCTGTGATAACACTAGTGCTATTTGTATTGTAAACAACCCGGTTCAGCACACCAGAACCAAACACATTGATGTGCGATATCATTTTCTCAGAGATCATAATGAGAAGGGTGATATTTAACTTCAATATGTTGATACCCAACACCATCTAGCCGATATTTTCACAAAACTCCTCGATGCTTCTCGTTTTGCCTACTTGCGTGGGGAACTTGGTGTTTGTCACCCTTACGGCATCTTGTGAGGGGGAGCAGATTTTTATTGTCTTGCATAGGCTCACTATGTGTGAAATTGCATTTACATCTTTTGCACTTATATGCCTGATTTTAATTCATGAAATCAAGTCAGCTCATCGCTATTTAATATGTCTGAAACATTATGTGCATGATTCTTCTTTCCAAAATCAAATCATGCTCACTGCTTAGTCTTGAATCTAGCATGTTTAGGCAGGACTGCTTTAGCTATCTTTTATCTGCTTGATAGCAAGACTCTTTTTCTCTGGATGCTAAACATTGCAACTTGAAAAATTGTGTTACTTACTCATGGATATTCATAAAGTGCTAAACAATTTGTTCACTTAATTCAAATTCCAAAAATCCATGATTTGCATGCTTCAAAGCAAAAAGATCCAGGTGGGTTTGTTTGTCGCACTACCCTATTCTAGACTGCTTACCATTGCACATTGGTCTGAACTGGGATAGTGTAGTGTATGCCAAAATCACCACCTTAAGGTTCTGATGGTTTTCATGCCTAGTCTTGGCTTGATTGGAAAGTATAAGGTAGACAAACAAATAACCCTGGCATTATGAAAAGAACAACAAAATTCATTGATCATCAAGTTTGCTTTCAATGCTCCATTTGAACTGGACTTGTCTGTCTAGAGTAGAAATTGACTAGTTTTGCGCAGTCCCTGCTTTTACTTGTCTAGTTACCCTGATTGAGTGGTGATGCTTTTATTTCAAAATGATAAAATCACATGATGTCATCATGTTTTTTAGAGAATGTTAAATTGAGCTGAGCACATGAAAAATTGGCATTAATGTTGGCATATTTTTGCTTTATATGTCTTTGCAATTCTGCTCATTACGAAGCTTTGCATCTTTTAAATGCTCCTTGATGCTTGCATTGCCAAAGGGGGAGAAATTTTTGAGTTCTCTGTAGCAAGGGGTAAAATAACTCAGGGGGAGTTTTTATCTTACAAAGGGAAGATTATTTGCCGAAGAGGATTTTAATCTTTTGAGAAGGGGGAGGAAAATTTTTTGTCAAGTGGCATGATTTGACTTGTTTCTGAGTTTTTATGGTCACTTGTGTGCTGAAATTTTTCAAATTTTCTTGAACTTGAATTTGGTTGTCAATGCACTCATCAAGGGGGAGATTGAGAAACCAAGGGTTGGTTTCGGAGTCTGTGATGAGTGATTGATAGATTTTATCCTCTGATTCGAAGGGGTCCCTCCGAAGGGGTTCGGAGGTGGTTTCACCAAAGGATTCGGTGGGTCTGTTGGCTGCAGCTATTACAGCGGAGTGTGCTTGTCGGAGGGGTCCGACAGTACAAGATGACTGGGTCATACCTAAGGTCTCGGTACTTTGGGCGGTACACCGGAGTGTGTGCTGAAGGTTGTTTACCCTGAAAGGTCTCTGGGGTACTGGATACACTTGTCTGTTTGTCTGTGGTGCGCAGGTGACTTCGGAGGCGACGGACGGTTCGTAGCAAGTGAACCTGGGTCAAGCGGGAGGCTTGATGCTAGGGGAGTAGGGAGCTCTGTCACGAAGGCTGCGAAGGGGTCGAGGTTGGACCTTGGGTCGAGGTGCGCCAGGAGAAGGAAAAGAGTGCAGAGCATGGCTCCGGCTGAAGGTACTCCAAGACGAAGTCCTCGGAGGCGAGGCACTTCGAAGGGTACTCCGAATGGAGTGACTTCGGAGTATGGTGGACAAAGTCCTCAGCAATGAGGCAGGGCATTCGAAGTGCTGCTCCGGAGGGAGGCACTCGAAGTTATACCCGACGAAGGTCTCAGAAGTCGAGGTGTATCGAAGGCATGGTCCGGGTGAGGATCATCGAGGAGTGTGCTCGGGGAGAGACACCGTGTAACAGCCCCAGAATTAAAATGAAATAAAATAAAATAAATATATTAATAAAGGAATTTCTGAATTTTATTATTAAAGAAAAAGGCTAAAAGAACTCAATTAAAGCAAAACAGGGAGAAATAATTCAAATTTGAAGCTGGAAAATTTATGGTGGAATATAGAGGCCCAGAACTATTTTTGAGAATTTTTACAAAATTGTAGCAACAGAGCTTCAAGCCTTAAGCAAATATTTGAATTTTTGGAATTAAATTTAATGGAAAAAGCATTTTAAAGCTTATTGGACCACAACCCTGTTCCCCCCCCCCCCCTAAAGCCTTTCGGCCCGGCCCAGTCCAGCCCCACTCACTGACGGGAGGGACCCGCCTGTCGGCGCCGTCCCCCCCCCCTCTCTCCTCTCCCGCGCACATCGGCCGGCCCCACCCGTCAGTCCCCGCCCGCGCCCCCTCGGTCGCTATCAAGTGTGGCCCACTTGTCGGCACCAAAGCCCTCCCTCTCGCTGCCAAGCCTGGCCCGCTCGTCAGCCTCTTCCCTTTCGCTCGCCGCCGCTGACAGGTGGGGGGCACCTGTCAGGCCTTTCTTCTCCGATGGAAGGAGATCTCCCCCCCTTCCATCTCGACGGCTCCCTACCATTTATTCGCCGCCGGCCACCGCATTTCACAAAACCGACCCCGGAATCCTTTCCCCCGACCACCAGCGATCCCTTTCCCCTTATCCCCACATGTTTTCACCATAGATGGTCGGTGATCGCGTGTATGGCAAGCTCGTCGGAGACCTCGGGATTTCGCCGCTTTCCTTCCAATTAAACGCCGGTGAGCCCCTATAAAAGACCCCCCACCCTCGCCGCACTCCGCCACGACGCCTAAGCCCAAGATCCCGCAATACCGAAGGCCGCCACCCCATTCTAGGGTTTTTCCCATATTTCCCCTCCGGCAAGCCCTCGCCGACGCCCTGGGCCACCGCCGCCCTCGTCGACGCCACCACCGGGACCATCGTCGCCCCCTCTACCCCGGCCCCACCTCCGTTGGGCCGAATAAACCGCCGGATCTCGCCGCCGCCGTCGATCCCGAAGGACCCCGTCGCCCTCTCCTCGTCGCTGGTCATCGACGGTCCCCTTTTTCCACCACCGTCGGTACGCCTAAGCTCCTCACAGCCTCCTCTTTCCATTTTTGACCTTAGCCTGACCGGTTAGCCGATGATGTCACCGGTATCCCCCGCCGTCGTGTCGCCAGAGCTGGAGAAGACGGGGGTATTTTTCCCCCTTCAGCCGTGCCGTGTCGTATGGGCTCAAAGCCCTCCGATCTGATCGGGACGGTCCAGATTAAACCCTCGGGATGGTTTAATCCTGGACGTTGGTCCAGTCAAAGCGGTACGGACCCATCTGGGCCGTCCTGCTATAACTTAAAAACCCTGCCTCTTTTCTAGACGCCTGATCTGGATCGGACGGTCCAGATCCGATCGGCCCACGCGCACAGTGCGCGGGTCCATGGTGGACCTGGCTAACCGTGGACCCACGCCTGAATTTCTGGTTTAAATAAAAATCAGAAAATAGTTTAAACTTCAAAAATTCATATCTTGCTCAATTCAACTCCAAATTTCACCATTTTAATTCTGGAAAATTTGTCTTTTTATTCTCTACACTTTTATGCAATAAAAACAATATGTGTAATTGGCACAAAATATCCTTATTAAAATATAAGGAAAAGCCCCTTTAGGATTAAAATCATATTTCATTTAAATAACTCACAAAAACTTTAATGATTTATAAATTCAGTTCAGAGGACTTATTAACTCCACTTCACTGTTTTAATGCAATAGAAATAGAATATTCATTTTCCCCCATTTTATTCTATTGAATAACATTACAAAAGCCTTAATAGAATAATTAATTAATTCTGATAATAAAATTTCAAATACTTTATAAGAATATCATAAAAACTTATATCATAAGTTCAGAAGACCTAATAACTTAAGTTCACTAATGTTTACTACAATTAAAATAATAATGTTATTCTACACCTTTTTACTTCATCTATAAAAAGGGAAAATAAAAACCCCCTTAGAAAAATACTTATACCAATTTATAAAATTCAGAAATCTCATTAAAAATTAATCTTAAATATTTAAGTAACAAGTCCCTAAAAATTAAGACTCTATCTCCTTTACTTAAATCCAAAAAAACATGTATGTTGATATGGTTGATTTGTTTTGGATTGTTTATTGAATGTTTTATTACTTTTCCGTATCGATAAGACAACGAGTTCGTCGAGGAGCTGGAGTTTTGCCCCGAGATTCCACCTTCACCCTTCGCTGAGCAAGGCAAGTCATCGACCCCTCTTTTGGAAATAGTTGATCATCATTGAGCCCAGTATTTCATAACTATCGCTATAACTCATAGGATAATATTGCATTAGTCAAACATCAAGCCCTACACTTATATTTATTAGATCCCCGTCCTTGTGTGCAAACCCAAGCCATGCTTATTGAGCCTTAACTCCTTGTCACTCTACAAATACTATATTAGCTAGTGCCCAATGTACCGGCACAACTGCTATAGGGAATAAAGAATGGGTCGTAGATAGATGGATTCTGGTATATGAATTTCCGCGTATTCTTGTCTCTGGACTCTGTTGGAGTTGGCTATGTTAAGTATGGTGGGTTCCGGGTGCAAGCTCGGAAATTGGTTGGTCGCACCCGGGGCACTATAAGGACCGGTCTGAGGGATGATGAGGACATCACTTCATATGATACACACATGGAGTCTCCACATACAATTCAATTACAAGGACCAATCACACGCGCCCGTGCCCGTCGCTTGAACCATGAGGTTAATTCTTTCCTTAGCAACTTTGATTATATTTGTTTGGACGGGATGCTACTGAATTCTAGTGATATTTTGTTGCTTAGGAACATGGGAGATGGAATAGAAGAGTTGGAGTTGAAGACGGAGTCGAACGGATGATTTGAAGTCAAGAAATCGCTGGTTCGGACTACATCGACCACCATGCACCAAAATGGGCATAACTTCCTCATACGAAGTCCAATTGGCGCGTTCTTGGACTCTTTGGAAAGCTGAGGAGAAGACGGATCGTTTGCCGTTGGTTTCGTCTCATTTTGGAGTCTCGAGCCCTCCTGTGTGTTTGAAACAGCCCTGCGTGACAGAACTGGGCCGTGTTGGGCATAGTCTGAGTCCGTTCGCCTTCCACAGGCTGCCCACGCCCTATATATTCACTCCAGCCGCCTTTAGGGTTAGGTTTTGCTTTGTTTGCATCTACACTTGTGTGTTTAGATCCCGCCTCTTGCACCATACCGATTGGCTGCTGCATTGGCGTTTGTGAAACCTCACCTTATCATCGTTTGTCTGTGTTTTGGCATTTGACTTGTATCCTTCCTGTTCTTGCTTGTGTTCTTGGGTTCGCTTGCAGGAATTAGCCTTCGTGGCGAGGTCAATCGCGTCCTGCATGGTTGATAACCAACGGAGACAGTGGTGTAACGATTGCAAGGTTTTGATCCGCCGGACCGGAGCCTTGGATCGCCAACGTCGAGATTCTCCACCAACCCAAGTTATCCCTACCTAACGGAAGATCGGGACCAATCCCCCATCAGTTGGTATCAGAGCTCAGATTTCCCGTTAGGTAATCTCGATCTGCACATTACAGGTGGCGATGTTTTCACAACATTCATGTTCGGAACGAAAACTCTAGAAAAACCTACTTCAGTACTATTACAGCGTATTAGGATGATTTGACATGTTTTTGAACCTTTTTGTTCAAGAAGCGAACTTTTAATTCTTGCACATTCTGGGTGTCGATGTTTTCGCAACATTTGTGTCCTTGAACGGAAACTGTAGAAATGCCTCCTACGGTACTATTACACCATATTAGGATGATTGGGCATGTTAATGATCCTTTTTATTTCTGAAGTGAACTTTTGATTCTTGCACATTACGGGTGGTGGCGTATTCGCAACAATTCGTGTCTAGAGCAAAATCTCTAGAAACACCTCCTTCGGTACCATTACACCATATTAGGATGATTGGGCATGTTTTTGAACATTTTTGTCTCGGAAACAAACTTTTGATAATTGCACATTATGAGTGGTGATGTTATCGCAACAATCGTGTTCAGAATGGAAACTCTAGAAAGACCTCCTTAGGTAATATTACAACATATTAGGAGGATTGGGCTTGAGAATGAACCTTTTTGTTCCGGAATTGAACTTTTGATTCTTACACATTACAGGTGGCAACGTTTTCGCAAAATACGTGTCCTGAACGGAAACTCAAAGAACACCTCGAACGGTACAATTACATCATATTAGGATGATTGGGCATGGTAATGAACATTGTTGTTCTATAAGAAAACTTTTGATTCTTGCGCATTACAGGTGTTGACATTTTCGCAACATTAGTGTCGTGAACAGAAACTCAAGAAACACCTCGTACGATACTATTACACCATATTAGGATGATTGGGCATGTTAATGAACCTTTTTGTTCCAGAAGCAAACTTTTGATTCTTGCACATTATGGGTGGCTACGTTTTTGCAACATTCGTGTCCGTAACGAAAACTCCAAAAACACCTCCTTCAGTACAATTACACCATATTAGGATGATTGACCATGTTTTTAACCTTTTTGTTCAAGAAGTGAACTTTTTAATTCTTGCACCTTATGGTGTCGATGTTTTCGCAACATTTGTGTCCTGAAAGGAAACTGCAGAAATGCGTCCTACGGTACTATTACACCATATAGGATGATTGGGCATGTTAATGAACTTTTATTCCGGGAAGCAAACTTTGATTCTCACACATTACGTGTTTTGAACTTTTCCACAACATTCGCGTGTCCGGAACAGAACTCTAGCAAACACCCTCCTTCGGTACTATTACACCATATTAGGATGACATGGGCATGTTTTTGACTTTTTTGTTTTGGGAAACAACTTTTTTATAATTGCCCATTATGAGTGGGACGTTTCTTGTAACCATCGGTTTAGAATGGAAACTCCAGAAACACCTTCTTAGGTAATATTACACCATATTAGGAGGATGGGCATGTTATGACCTTTTTGTTCTGGAAGCGAACTTTTGATTCTTGCACATTACAGGTGGCGACGTTTTCACAAAATTCGTGTCTGGAATGGAAACTCCAAAAACACCTCGAACGATACAATTACACCATATTAGGATGATTGGGCATGGTAATGAACATTGTTGTTCTATAAGCAAACTTTTGATTCTTGCGCATTACGGGTGTTGACATTTTAGCAACATTTGTGTCATGAACGGAAACTCAAGAAACACCTCGTACGATACTATTACACCATATTAGGATGATTGGGCATGTTAATGAACCTTTTTGTTCCGGAAGCGAACTTTGATTCTTGCACATCACGGGTGGCGACGTTTTCACAACATTCGTGTCCGTAACGAAAACTCCAGAAACACCTCCTTCAGTACTATTACACTCTATTAGGATGATTGGCCATGTTTTTTAACCTTTTTATTCCGGAAGCGAACTTTTAATTCTTGCACATTATGGTGGTGACGTTTTCGTAACATTCGTGTCCGAAATAGAAACTCTAGAAAAACCTCCTTCGGTACTATTACACCATATTAGGATGATTGGGCATGTTTTTGAACTTTTTCTCGGATACAAACTTTTGATAATTGCACGTTATGAGTGTTGACGTTATCACAACAATCGTGTTCAGAATGGAAACTCCAGAAACACCTCCTTAGGCAATATTACACCATATTAGGAGGATTGGGCATGTTAATGAACCTTTTTGTTCAGAAAGGGAACTTTTGATTCTTGCACATTAAAGGTGGCGACGTTTTCGCAAAATTCATGTTCGGAATGGAAACTCCAAAAATTCCTCGTACGATACAATTACAACATATTAGGATGATTAGGCATGTTAATGAACATTGTTGTTCTATAAGCAACCTTTTGATTCTTGCGCATTACGGGTGGTGACGTTTTCGCAACATTAGTGTCGTGAACGGAAACACAAAAACACCCCGTACGATACTACTACACCATATTAAGAGATTGGGCATGTTAATGAACTTTTTTGTTCCGGAAGCGAACTTTTGATTCTTGCACATTACGGGTGGCGACGTTTTCACAATTCGTGTCCGTAACGAAAACTCCAGAAACACCTCCTTCATACTATTACACTCTATTAGGATGATTGACCATGTTTTTTAACCTTTTTATTCCGGAAGCGAACTTTTAATTCTTGCACATTATGGGTGGTGACGTTTTCGTAACATTCGTGTCCGAAATAGAAACTCTAGAAAACCTCCTTCGTACTATTACACCATATTAGGATGATTGGGCATGTTTTTGAACTTTTTCTCGGATACAAACTTTTGATAATTGCACGTTATGAGTGTTGATGTTTCGCAACAATCGTTTCAGAATGGAAACTCTAGACACCTCCTTAGGCAATATTACACAATTAGGGGATTGGCATGTTAATGAACCTTTTTGTTCCGAAAGGGAACTTTGATTCTTGCACATTAAAGGTGGCGACGTTTTCGCAAAATTCATGTTCGGAATGGAAACTCCAAAAATTCCTCGTACGATACAATTACAACATATTAGGATGATTAGGCATGTTAATGAACATTGTTGTTCTATAAGCAACTTTTGATTCTTGCGCATTACGGGTGGTGACGTTTTCGCAACATTAGTGTCGTGAACGGAAACACAGGAAACACCCCGTACGATACTACTACACCATATTAAGATGATTGGGCATGTAATGAACTTTTTTTTTCCGGAAGCGAACTTTTGATTCTTGCACATTACGGGTGGCGACGTTTTCACAACATTCGTTCCGTAACG
>JAAALK010001402.1:0-115760 GCA_019279435.1 Zizania palustris
CCGAACTGGGCTCCGGAGGGCGGCCTCCAGACTGGCTCCCAGAGGGCGGCCTCCGAACTGGGCTCCGGAGGGTGGCCTCTGGACTGGCTCCCGGAGGGCGGCCTCCGGACTTTGCTCCCGGAGGGTTGCCTCTGAACTGGGCTCCGGAGGGTGGCCTCCGAACTGGGCTCCGGAGGGCGGCCTCCGGACTGGCTCCCGGAGGGCGGCCTCCGGACTTGGCTCCCGGAGGGCGACCTCCGGACTTGGCTCCCGGAGGGCGACCTCCGGACTTTGGGCTCCGAGCCGGACCCCTCGATCTAAGGGCTCCGAAGCTACAGGCCCCGAAAGGCACCTTGGGACCTGAAAACAACACTTAGAGAGAAAACAGGCTCCGACAGTGCTGGGCTCTCGGCCGAAGGCTGTCGGAGGCTGACGTCATTTGGCCCCCTGTTCAAGGGAATATATTCCCCCAACAGCCAATTTATCAAAGTATCACCAGCAGACGAAGGCTTTGTTTGACCCGAAGGTTAAGATCAATGAGCTTAGACTGGGTCATCTTGTTCTGCGAAGCATTATAGCGCCAGGAAAATTAGGAAATAAATGGGAAGGTCCATACCTAATTGTTCGTTCTGGATGTCCTGGCTCTTTTAAACTAGCTAATTTAGAAGGATGAAGAGTTAGCGTATACTTGGCATGCGGAGCACCTAAAGCGATACTTCGCATAAGGGCTCCATGTAAATCACTTGTAATCATCTTCTAAATTAATAAAGCATATGATTCAGATAGTGCCTTCCCTCATAAACCTCCAGCTTCCGAGTGGACGCACTGGAACCGCGGGGTTGACCGAGAGGGAAGTGTCATAAAGCTGAATCATATTTTCGGACTTCGAATCATTGGTTTGAAGTTTCTGACGTGGGGGGCTGACATAATCCGGAGTCCAAGCCACCAGCTTGTAGGCATCCGTAAAAGAGCCCAAAACCACATCATTCGGATCCAAGCCATCAGTTGGTAGACATCCGTAAAAAGAGTCGAAGGCGACCAAAATATGCGGAGCCCAAGCCACTGGCTTGTAGGTATCCGTAAAAAGAGTCGAAGGCGACCAAAATATGCAGAGCCCAAGTCATTGGCTTGTAGGTATCTGTAAAAAGAGTCCAAAGAGACCACTGCGAACTCCGAACCACTGGTTTGACAGATTTCGCAAAAAAAGAGCCGAAGGTGGCCAAAACAAACAGAGTTTGAGCCATGAGCTTCGAATGTCTGTTAACATAGTCCAAAGTGACAAATTATCTAAGACACTAAAGTGTCCTGAAAGTTATCTCAAGTGATTTCTTTTAAAAAACAAAGGGTATTAAGTTGTCATTCTTCAGACTACAAATAGTCGAAGACATTTTATAAGATTTTAAAAGATCTTTAAATTGCAGAGGGGCTCCGAATCCCAAAAAATTGTACTCCGAAGTTTTTCTTTGCGCATAACCATCTTTGAATACAGTTCGAAGTTGCTTATACCCAAAGAGGGGCTAGTAAATAAGGAGACAATTTTAAATCGATATTTATTATTCGAACGAATATGATTACAGATTACATCATGAAAAATTGGTATCTATACCAAGAAGGAATCGAAGACCTCTTCAATCTCTAGAGCTAGGGTTGGAACGACTAGTTCCAATGCCGGGAGTTCTAACAACTTTACGTTTAACTCTCTTGCCTCCCTTCGAAACTCTAAAGTCCTTCTGTTCTTGCTGAGTTCTGCCCAAGTTCGAAGACGTTCGGGGCTCCTTTCCTAGCTTCCAAGTTATCTCAAGTGATTTCTTTTAAAAACAAAGGGTATTAAGTTCGGACCATATAACGTCTTCAGAAGACGAAGTTTCCAAGTTAACCTCTTTTTCTTCCTCTTTAATATAAGATAGTATATCTTTGCTTACTTTGGGCGTAATTGCACCAGAGCTATCTCGAGGAACTAAAATCGAGGGCGCTTGTAAACCTTTAAAATATCGAAGGTAGCCCACAATGAGCGAAGTTCGTCGTTAATGTCTAACATTTTGACATCTTCCATATGAGGCAAAGCCTAAAAACATGATAAACAAATTTTCATTGATAAATGTACATAAGCGCAAAACTTTACATAGTGAAAGATCCTAAGATATATCTAAACCTGCGGGTTCGGAGGAGGCTGACTGCTCGAAGCTTGGGTCCGAGCTTGCTTCTAGCGTTGTCCTTCATCGATCCAGGCCTTGATCACAGAGCGACCTTCGGCTCTCCATGAAATTTGGAAGGCTTGCCAGGCAGCGGCCACACCTTCGGAAGGAGTCAGAAGCTGCTCGTCGTCGAAGGTAATTGGGCCCTCTCCTGCGCTCGGAGTTATCGATCGGCCCAAATCCTCGTAATAACGAAGTAGGCCAACAACAGCCACTTGTCCAGAGAGTTCTCCGTAGCGAATGCCTGTTGTCTTCATCTGCTTCGCCACACCTTGAATCCTTTTCAACCGGCGCAGAAGGGAAATGTTATCATCAGAAGGAAGCGTCCCGGTAGTACCGAAGTACTCCAGAATGCCTAGCAGTTGATCCATAACCTCCGCATCTACCTTCTCGGACTTCAGCTTATCTTCGATCAGCGCATCCTTCGCCGAAGTTAGCTCTTCCAGAACTCCCGAAAGTCTAGCAGCCTCTGTAGTTAAGGAATTCTTTTGATTCAAAAGCTGGCTAGCTTCCTCTCGGAGCCTAACAAGCTCAGTCCCCGCAGTAGCGTGCTCCGCCCGCATTCGTTCAACTTCTGCTCGAAGCACATTCTTTCTGCTTCGAGCTCCTTGTTCGCAGCCTCCAAGCTTTGTCTGGCCCTGCGCTCCGTAGACACCATGTTGTCCATATGAACCACTCGGCCTTCAAAGATAGTGAGATTCCGTTGAAGAGTTTCGTTTTCCTCTCGAAGGCGAGCGATTTCTCGTTCATTTGATATATTCGCAGCTCGGGCCAAGACTGTTTGCTGCGAAAAGAAAAAACCAAGGTAAGAATTTATTTGTATGTAAATTTGATGTTATTTCACAGATGCTTTGTACCTGGTAGGCTGCGCGTTCCATGGCAGCGTTAAGCTCTGAGCTCTCCGCCTCACTTAGGATGGCCACCAAGTTCGTCTCCCCAATGTCGCGACTAGCTCGATCCAAAGGCTCGAGCAAAGTCCGAAGACCCGTTCTTCGTTCTAAGAAAGGAGATATAAGGGGGAGCATACTTAAAGCTTGTTGGTCATCTTCGTGTGACGAAGGCCCCGAGTGTTGAGCTATAGTCTTCGGAGCCCACGGAGACTGGCCCCCTCGATAGATTGGCTCTCGTCTGTTGACTCAGACGGAGTTGATCCGGATGCTCGCAGCAGGGAGGGGGTCCATCTTTCCTTTGCCTTTTCCAGGCCCCATCTAGGTGGCTCCTGGGATTGGCTCCGAAGTTGCCGAAGGTCCAGGGATTGTACCTTCAGGACGGATCTCTTCTATGGAAGTGGACTCTGTAAAAACAAAGGTATTATACATTGTATCATTTCACAAAAAAAATAGAAAAATTATTCGAAGTTTACCTTTGACATTCTGGCGGCGGGTGAGCATCGGACTGCTTGGCGGATCGAAGGCGAGATCTTCGTCTGAGTCAAGCGTCAAATCTTCGACTGCAGGAACATTTTCCTGAACAGTCCTTGTTGCTTCATTCAGAATCGAAGCCACAGTGGCTTCGACTCCAGTCTCATCCACAGGAACTTCGTCCTGAGGTAAATCCTCTTGAACTGCCGGAGTCCTTGTTTGCTCAAGATTCTCTTGAGACTCTGGCACATTCGCAGTTTCTTCAACATGGGCTGCATCTTCGTCAATCAGCCTTACAAGTAACCTGCCTTCGTCCTCCTGAGAATTGGAGACTGAAGCCCTTGGGCTCGAAGGTGCAGGGTTCTTTGGCTTTCGAGCCACCTTCTTGACCGGATTCTTGGCGGAGCTCGAAGTCCCAGCTTCAGCCTTCCTCTTCTCGGGTCCTTTCTCCGAAAGGCACCCAATCCACCAAAGGGGGCGGAACGATTTCCAGCATTTCCCCATACTCTGTTAAATCTTTCCCAACTCCCGACCAACTTGATTCTCTATTCTTTTTCGGTCGGAGTTGGAGCACCCAAAATATTCTCCGAAGCCCGTATGATTTGCTCCGAAGTTACAGGGGCTGAAGAGGCTGAAAAAACAAGTTAAGTTAGTTACTCCTTCGAATGAATATGCATAATATATGTTGTTTTCGAAGTTACCTGCAGTGCTCGAAGTTGAAGTAATCTTGCGAAGACCGCCTTCCGAGTCCTCTTTGAAAGTGATTGGCCAGTTGGCCATCAACGGAGGGATTTGGAGCTCGAGGAACTCTTCGGCTAAGTCTCGCATGCTTAATCTTCGACTGATCTTTTGAAGCAAGCTGAGGCGAGCTTCGAGCTGGCCCGCATCCGGGTGTACAAGGGCTTCCTTTCGGAAGTTGATGTCTTGTAGAGGTCCAGCCAGACGGTTGCTCTCCCCAACTTCGGCATAAAACCATTTCATGATCCAGTCGGTATACCATCTAGCATTGATGGCCTTAGCAGGAAACCTCAGGGCGTACTCATCTCGAAGCCTGAAGTTAATACTTCCGAAGGCTACTACCATTTTTTCACCTCCGGGACCTACGAAGGTCTTTGGCTGGCACGAAGCTCTGTGCAACGCAGCGAAGATTTCTGCCCTCCCCTCACAACCTTCGGCTCTCAACGCCCATTCGAAGATAGCTAAATGAGCTACTGCATTCGGAGAAAGTTGGGGGAGAGTGACATGGAACAGATCCAATACCTCAGCCAAAAAATCCACTGTTGGAAGACCTAAGCCAGCTTCGAAGAAGGATTCGAAGACGACCACTTCTCCGGGTCTTGGTGACGGGATAAGTTCCTTTCCAGGTTTGCGGATCATAACTCCCGAACTAATTTTGCCCTCTACTGCGGTCGCCAGTGATTCTCTTTTGCAGGTTGAAGGCCCCAAGTTGGAACGATTGATCCATGTATTTTGTTGATGCCGGAAGAGGCCTTGATCGCCAACATTTTGGGGATTTTCCTCCTCCCGCCGCCATGGTTGTCGCTGCGGGTGTTGGAGCTGCCGTCGCCAATGACGCGGCCGCTGCCGCAGCAGCAGCCTGCTGTCGAGCCACAGCTGAAGGTGCTCCCGAACCTTTGGTTTTCGCCATTGACACTACTGAGTTGCTTTGGAAGAAGAATGGAGGCTAGGGCTCAAAGGATGGCTTGTTTGCAAGAAAGCGGTGGAAAGGTACTCAGGGAAAGTTCTAGGTCCTCTATTTATAGCCTAGACTTTACACTTTTTACCGTTTGTCCATGCCGTTTCGCATTCTTTGCCCGTTACTTTTTTCCGAAATTAACGCACTGCGTAACTTCCGTTAGAAGAAAGAAGCCAACGGCTATTTCTTCTAAGTCTAAAAAGGCTTTCGGGCTTCCTGAGTTAGTTCTAAGATGGTTCGAAAGTAATTGTCTTCAAACTGATTCGAAGTTTTATATCTCCATACATTTCGGAGATAAATTATAAATCTAATAACCCCTACGCATGGTTATTTTTCTTCCGTATACTGCTCTCCTAACATTAAGGTTTAACGGAGAAGCGTATTCGAGGGGCTACTGTTGGGGGAAAATATTCCATCCTCAGGGTTATTGCAGTAACAACACAAAGGCAGATAATGGATTCGAAGGTTTCCAACATGCATCTTCGGAGGTGCCTTGAGTCAAGCTCGAAGTATGAAGATGGACCTTAGTTCGGAGTATATCTTCGAGCATAGACTCTTTTGAGATCTTTTCTGCCAGCTAATATGGAAGGCTTATCTTCTTTCTCATTAGATTAGTCCTTTACCATTTTAGCCCTATTAAGGGTGCCGAATAGTTTCCACTATGTCGGTTGTAACAGAGGGGTAAAAGGGTCTTTTCCTTAATATTTGGGCCTATAAATACCCCCCGTTTCATCCTGTAATAGGGACCGAATACAAGTTATTCAATACACACTTTCGAACTATTCTAAGTTATTATCCTTTCGGAGGCTTAGAACAGTTCACTTCGCAAACACTTCGTTTGTTAGTTTCTAATCCTCAGAAACCTGTTAGCGTAATCTTTTACGCCAACAGCATTTTTCAAACTGAAAGTCATGAAGACCCACTCAAACAAACCAACAAAACTAGGGCATCGAAAGGCAGTCTTATAGACGTCCTCTTCGGCCATAAAGAATTGATTTTAACTAGCATTGCCATCAAGAAAACTTAGTACCTTGTGTCCTGAAGAATCGTTGATTAGCATGTCGGCTATTGGCATTGGATATTCGTCTTTTGGAGTGGCTCTGTTCAGATCCCTAAAATCACTGCATACTCGTATCTTGCCGCTCCCTTTCTTCTCTACAGGCACAATGTTAGCAACCCATTCTGCATATCTGCATGGCCTAATAAATTCAGCCTTGAGTAGTCGCTCCACTTCTTCTTTAACTCGGTCATAGACGGCTGAATTAAAGTGGCGGGGAGGTTGCTTATGAGGCCTAAATCCGGACTTGATGGGCAGCCGATGCTCCATGAGCTCGCGGCTTAGTCTTGGCATTTCGCTATACTCCCTTGCAAAACAATCAACATACGACCGAAGTAACTTTATTACTTTAGCCTTTTCATTGGGCTGTAAATGTTGGTTTACAAAAGTCGGCCTTGGGACGCTACCATTACCTATATCAATTTCCTCTAAAGGGTCGGCCGACGCAAAACCTTGCCCTAATTTTTCTACTTCGCTAAAGTCCTCGATGGCTTCGACAATACCGTCTTTATTAGACCAATACTGTTCCACTCGAGACTTTAGCCAATCTAGATTATTCTTGCTAGACATGACTACTAATACAAAAATAGCTATGCTACTCCAACCGGCTTTACAGACACTGGTACAAACCGTCCTCTGGATACACTAACAAAGTCATAATCTGAAAGTTCTCTACCTAATAGACACTCTACTTTGTTATGGACGGCGTCAACTAACACATCGGCCAAAGCTACTTGGGCCGAAGTATCCGCAGGGGATGACCTCCACCTCATCGCTGTCCCACTGTATAAAGCACTAGTGTAGGGTAGAGGGAATGCAACAGTTTGCGTGAATCGAGTCGCGTCCGAGTAATACACTATAGTTACCTTGTACGTTGACGACGAAGAATGTTGTCGGCAATGTCTTGTTGCCCCACCATCAACTCCATAGAGAGTACTCCCTTGGCCTCGGAGCTCTCGCCGTTGAAGCCGTTGAGCATCAAGTTAGTCTTCTTCAGGTCATCTTCGTCTCTACCAAGTTTCTTCAGCAAAGAATAAGGCGTTAGGTTAACAGTGGCACCGCCATCGACGAGCATCCGGGAAATCGTCTTCCCATCAATGTGACCCCTAACATAGAGGGGTTTTAGATGGCGAGCCAAGTCCTCGGGCTTCTCGAAGATGGCACTGCACGGGCCGAGGTTCAATTGAGCAACCTTGGCCTCGTCCCGTGGTAGGGCGAACTCGATAGACAGCGTGACAATGTTGATGTCCATCACCTAGGGTGCGGGTCACTCAGATACGGGCGAGTAGTCGTCGTCGAGCATGTCGTCCTCATCGTCGCTTGGACTAGGAGCCGGGTTGGTTATCTCAATCGGCTTCTCTCTCCATACCTGCTTCATGGCTGGCTGAGGTCGGATCTCTTCGAAGATAGCATCGCGCTCGGCCTCAGCTACCTTCTCGCGCATCTCCTGTGCCCGCAGCCTTTGTAGGCATCTCTTCTGTGATTTGGACATGCCCGGAGGAGCCCAAGAAGGCTGTGGCTTGGTGCCTGGAGCTATCGTTCGACTCCTGTTAATTCTGGCCGAAGTGTGCCCTCCAGCCTCAGGCACCCTGTGTTCGAAGGGGGCTTCACTGCGAACCCCGTCGAACGGATCGGCCTTGTTCGGACCGATCGAACCAAGCTTCGACGCGGAGCTCAGCCGAAGCGTGTGGCTTACCTTCGTCAGACCTCGGCGACAAAGTCTTTGGGATTGGGACTTCCTAAGACCAAACTCTGATAGTTATGGCTTCAGACTCCCTGACTTCGGCCTTCCGCGTGCTCGCACTCTTCGGCTTCGCTCTGCATGGTCCGGTTCGGAGGCACCACTAGATAGTCTGTGGACGATGCCCCCCTCTGTTGCGTCTGTTTACCCCTGCCATCCATAATATTCTGAAGGGAAATAAGGCATAGAGTTAGGCTGCGGAGGGTACCCTGACCCAGATACATACGGAGACCACGGGGTTCCCGCCCAGTCATACGATGGAGGCATCGGCGGCTCTAGTGGCTTTGGCCACTACGAGCCGATTCCGTCACCCGGAGGGGGGTTCGGCCAAGTCAAAGGTGTCTCCGACCACACCAGCGAAGGGTCCAGCCAGGTCGGAGGTATGTTCGGCCAGTGTGGGTCGAAGCCCTCCTATCGGAGAAATCCAGTGCGGTGCGGGGTTCGGCCATTGGGGGCCGAAGTTGTTGTATAGGGGACCCGACCACTGGGCTCGAAGCTGTTGCACGGGGGGTTTGCCATTGCGGCTCAGAGCCACCGTACGGAGCACCAGGCCATTGTGGCCCGAAGTCCTCGCGTGGAGGGTTCGCCGGCTTCGGACCGAAGCCACCCTTCGAAGGTCTCGGACCCTTTGGCTGTTTTAGCTTAGCGTGTGGTTCTGTTTCCTGGGCCATTCTCTGATATTTGTTTAACAGCATATCATATGTCACCCTCGGCCTCTTGTGAGCCCTAGCTGAAGGGGTATTAACGTTCTATTTCCACACTCCTACCTCGAGGTTCTTTGGTACGAGTGTGCGAGTGCGCGGTTCTCCAACAATCACATCTTTTCCTTTAGCAGACTCGGCTTGTTATGGCTGAACCAACATCTTCTTCTCGCCGAGGTCAATGGTGTTGACTGGAAAAGGATCTTTATCCAGCTTCATTTTTGGATCATGGTCTATCTTCAATCGTCCTTCTTCTATGGCCGATTGAATCTATCATCAAAAAACATTGCAATCATTAGTATTATGAGAATGTGAATCGTGCCACTTATAGTATGGATGCTTCTTTAACTCGTCGACAGGTGGGATAACTTGACCCTTAGGTAACCTGAGAAGCTGACTCTTTAGGAGGAAATCAAATATTTTATCACATTTAGTTACATCGAACGAGTACTTGACCTCATTAAGTCTATTCTTTGTGGGGGACGGTCGTAGTTCGGAGCAAGTGACAGGTTTGTTTTTAGTGTTTGTAACCCATTCGGCCGCGTACATGTCGGCTGAATCCTCCTCATCAAAGCGTTCCATGATGTGGATTTCAGCCCTAGGCTTGCTAAACATTTTAATAAATTTCTTATCTTTGGCTCGGCCTTCTTGGACCAGAGACTGCTGTAGAACTTGGCTAACTTCTAAAAAGTTCTGGTTATCTAACCTTTCTTTAAGTTCGGAATGCAACCCATTAAAAGCTAATTCCGCTAAGTCCCTTTTTGAGATATTAAGACTAAAACATCGGTTTCTAGTATCCCTGAAACGCTTGACATACTTAGAGGTGCTCTCACTAGATTTTTGCTTGACCGATGCCAAATGCGAAAGCCTAAGTTCTGTTTCACCTGTGTAGAAATAATCATGGAATTTCCGTGCTAAATTGTCCCACGTGTGGATGGAGTTCGGCGGGAGAGAAAATAGTCTAACCTTTAGGGGATCTATCCCGCTAACCTCTCCACACTTCGCCAAAAATTGACTGACATGCTCTAGTGTGGTTCTGCTACCCTCGCCATCGAATTTAGTGAACTCAGGGATCCTATAGCCGCGGGGGTAGGGTACTGTATCAAGATGATCGCGGTATGGTTTGTGATAAACTCTAACCCTGTCCCTTGGGCACGAAGCCGGCACACTGCCTAAACAGTGCGCGGACCCGCTCATCTATGTCATCTTGATAGTTTGTTTGCATGCGCCTCTCATGTGGAGGCGCGACACGTGGTGGGATATCGGCGTGTTGGCCATGTGCTTCTTCCCTACGTGCTATTTGTACAACGTGCTCGTGTCCGAGTGCCTGCGCGTGTGGTGCGGGTAGCGCGGGTATTGGCGCAGGTGTTGTGTGATATGCAGTATTAGTTTGACCATAGGTATAATGATTGGTCTCGTCCATAAGTGATGAGGCCGGAGATATGTTTGTCAGAGGTGCACTAGCTATAGCAACCAGGGGTACGGCCTCAGTGAAGCCAAACCTTCTAAGAGTTGCCTCTACTTGGGAGTTGACTGCCGAATCTAAACGGTTAGCTAGCGAAGCGCTAACGGCCTGATCTACTGATGCGGCTATTTTTTGCTCAATTTCTAAAGAAGATAAACGAGACGATACAGGTGTTACCTGGACCTGAGCGAGGTCGGGGGTGATGATGTCGCGCTTTATGAAGCCCGCGCATGTCTTGACATAGCCCCCAAGCATCATGTCTTGGAGCGCCTTTAACTTTGCCTCGATCTCTGCTCGGTATGCTGCGGGGATATCTTCAAGTGTAGGTGACAATATGCTGCGGTTGTCGATATCCGTGCCTCCTATTGTGTCCATCGGTGGTGTAGACGTAGTAGTCGATGTAGATGTACCGGTGGCCGATGTAGATGTACTCATCATGTTGGCATAGTTGTCCCCAGCGGAGTCGCCAAAAAGTGTGTTGACATGGAAACATGCACCCGCACTTGGGTCAGTTCGACGATCCAAAAGTGCACAGATACTTAGGGATGGGCCTAAGCGTGACATGGCACCGACGTCGCGTTCCGACTACCCTTAATAGTGATAAGGGGGTGGAGTTGCCAGGACCCAAAATTACACAAAATAACCCAATTAGCCGAAAAAGATAGTTTAAACAGAATAAAATCAGCAAACCAGTCGGAGCCTGTCTGGTTCGAAGCCTGGTGCGAAGGGTGCACCGAAGGGTACCTTCAGTGTCTGATGCGAAGTGCTCCACCGAAGGGTGCTTCGGCGTTCGGAGTGATCTGATCGAAGGTGAGCTCCGAACAGATCTGGACGCGACAATTACCTCCGAACAACGGGGTTCGGGGCGAAGCCTCTAGTACAACGAAGTACGAAACAATGACTCGGGGCTGCGCGCTGGCGTGACTTCGTCTAGTGCGGAGTATGGTCATGGCGAAGCCTGTTGACGAAGTGTGCTGGCGAAGCCCGTTGCCGGAGCCTGCAGGTCTCATCGAAGGGTGTCTTGGGGACCTCCGGAACCGATCTCTCAGCTCTGGACACCTCCGGCGATGTGGCTCCGAACGTGCGAACCTGCAACAGAGATGATGTGAAGTACCAATTCGGCCTGAGGACTGAATTTTTCCAAGTGTTGCGCTAGTAGCGAAGGTAGCAATCTGTTACGTAGATAAACGGGGACTTCACAGGCAAAGTACCAAGGCGATAGCAATCTATTACGTAGATTAACGGGGACTTCACAGGTGAAGTACCAAGGCTTACCACTGTTCCGTAGCGGCGGACGGAGGGCTTCCAGGCAAACCCACGAAGAGGTACAGGAAAATAAAGGTAAAGTAAATACGATCAAAGCATGGGCTTTGGTTTGGTTTGAGTTGGGGGGTCTCTCCACGCCGACCATGCCTCTCTATTTATAGGGGGTTAAATCCTAATCTAATCTTCTATTAATCCGGCCGGATAGAGATAGAGATTGAGCTAGAAATGCATACAACTCTATCTCTGTCGAGGTGGGCTTTCGGCCAGGCCCGTCGAGGCCTGCTCTTCGGGCCGAAGCTTCAGTAGCTGTGAGCTTTGGTCAGGCCCGTCGAGGCTTGCTCCTCTGGCCGAAGCTTCGGCAGCGTGGGCCTCCGAAGGCTTCCTGGCTGAATCCCATGGGCTGGTTGGAGGCTTTCGGAGCCCATAGATTAATGGACTTCGGCCCTGTAGGGCTTCGGACAGACCCTGGACATGTGTACTTTCGGGCCAAATCACCAAAAATTGATATTTTGATAATCTAGCCATTACTGCCATTTTTTGCTATCAACACCTGGTATGGCTTTCGCATTGTAGCAGTACTAGGATATTCCTTCATCTTTTGGACCGGAGCACCTACCAGATGGTATCGGCCGAAGCTCATTGAGGGGTCTCCGAAAGGGCTCCGAAGAGGACTTCTAAGGGGACCCCAAAGAGGGCTCCGAAGTGGACTCCGAAAGGATCCGGAGAGGGCTCCAAAAAGGCTCCAAAGGGGACTTCGAAAAGGGCCAGAAGGATCCCCGGAGGCTTGGCTCCGGAGGGGTCCGGAGGGATCCTGGAGGCTTGCCTCTGGAATGGGCCCAGAGGGGTCCTAGAGCACTTGGCTCCGGAGGGGGTCCGAGAGGTGTCCTGGAGCACTTGGCTCTGGGGGGAGCCTAGAGGCCTGGCCTTTAGTCGAGTAATTCTTTGCTGCCCTTGGAGTAATCTTCGATGGAGCGGGTCAGAGTTCGTCTTTAGGCTTCGCTAGCCGGTGGGCTCCGAGCCCGAGGCCTTCGGAGGCTGATGTCATTTGATCCTTGTTTAAGGGAAAACTATTTCCCCCAATAGTAGCCCTCGCACGTAGCCCTTCACAGCGCAGGGGTGCGTGCACCTTGGGGCAAACAACGCTGATAAAAATGATGATTCGGGGTTGGCAAGCCGTCGAAGCCTGGCCCAAAGGCCAGCTTCGAATTGTGTAGACAATAAATGCATGTACAGAGCGGATGGGACAGCCTCGAGGAGTCCAAGCGGACCCGCAACAGTTGAAATTTGAGCTGTTACTGTGCAGGGGGCCCGATGGTTCGCTTCGAATTCTACCCTCGCCCTAGTGGTCAGAGGCTGGGGGGTTGGGTTCTTGGTGAAAAAGTCCTGGCCGTGGGGCGCGCAATTACTTTTTACTGCCTATAAAGGCCTTAGCGTACCACGGCACCGCTCACGCCTTCATTTGCTTCATGATTGTGCTCCAAGCCACCTTCGTCTTCTGTCTCCACATTCAACTTCGTGCACCCTTCGCTCCGGAGCCCCTTAGCATCCTTCATGCCGAAGGCCTTTGCATGTTGATGAAGAAGGCTTCGTCGAAGAAGGCCTTGGCTTTGGGCACGAGCTCGAGCTCGGTCCAAGCACAAGTGACAGTGGCGGTGGCTGTGGTGAAACCTGCAGCGAGGCATCTCGGGCCGACAGACTTTCGGTCGCCGTCAGACAAGTTTGAGAAGACGTTGGAGCTTCGGGCTACGGTTTCAATGGAGGAGTCCATCTAGCGGATCTGTGAAGGAAAGATTTCCGAAGACATCCACCTTCGAGTACCTGCTGTTGTAGCAATTGTGTTAGCTACAACACAAGTTTTGTATGTGTGTATGTTGTGTAAAATGAATCTCGAAGGGTTCTCTCAGAAGGAGAAAAGATTTATACTGGTTCGGACCTCCCCTAAGGGATAATAGCCCTACGTCCAGTTTGTCGTGGATTTGGCATATAATGCCTTGGTGGAGTCTAGTGAATCCCGGGGCTCTCATGGCCCTGGAAAAACTGAAGTATTACAAGGGTTTGGCCCTGCTTTTATAGGCACATAGACCAAAGGGAAAGACCTAAATGCCCTCTATAAGTCATAGGCTTATAGGGGAAAAAAGGGGAAAAAGGCTAGTCTACTGTACAAAGTGCTTTACAGCTTTACAGACGTGCGAGATAAAAGTCACTTCTTGACCAGCTAAACGACATACTAGGGGCAGAGGGGCCCCTGGTATGACTTCTACATTGTAGTGAAGTTCAAATATTTTCTGGGTTCGGAGTAGGGGCTAAAGCTCTTTGGGCGGAGGCTGCGAAGAAGGCTTCGAAGGACACTCCGAAGTGGGCTTCGAAGTATACTCCGAACTGAACTCTGAACTGGGATCTCAGAGACTTATCTTTGAATCGACTGAGGGTGTGGAGACTGGCTCTGGGGAGCTCTGAATGGAGCTCGAAGGTTAACTCCAAACAACGCTCGGAGGTTAACTCCGAAGAAAGTTCTGAGGTTGACTCCGAAGTTAGCCCGGAGGATAACTCCGAAACTAGCCTGAGACTTGGCTTCTGACAAACTTCAAAGGGAGCTTGGAGGCTTCGCTCCGGAGGACTCTGAAAGGTGTTCGGAGGCCTCACTCCAGAGGGCTCCAAAAAGAACCTTGAGACTTAGAAATAACTTCACCAGATAGGGACATGCTTCGATAGTGTCGGGCTCCGGGCCGAAGGCCATCGGAGGTTGACGTCATTTGGCCCCTGTATAAGGGAAAAACTTATTCCCCCAACAGTAGCCCCTCGCCTGCAGGCCTTCGAGATGAAGGGGTGCATGTGCCCTTGGGACAAATCACAGTAAATTAAAATGGCAACTTCAGAGAAGACAGGCCTTTGGAGCTTGGACCGAAGGCGGCTTCGACTTGCACAGGTAATAATTGCCTACCTCGGCTATCAGAACGACCTCAGGGAGATCAGTTGACTTCATAATGGCTATAAAATTGATCGTTACAGTGCGCCGGTTCGCTTCAGCTTCGCTTGAGGCCACCTATCAGTGGCTTCGGCATGGGAACCGTCGGGATTTTAACCGCCTATAAATTGGAGTTTACCACACACGGCTTCGACACACCTCTCATTTGCTTTTTTTCTCAATGCCTTGCATCCTTCGCTCTCTTCTCCTCATCCCTAGCTTCACGCGGAGCCCACTTCACAAGCCTTAGCGCCCTTCGCACCTAAGCTCCACAAAAATGCCGAAGAAAGTTGCTTCAAAGGCTTTGGCCTTAGGCTCGAGTTCGAGCTCTGCCCAAGCGCATGCAGTAGCTGCAGTAGCAGCGAAGCATGCAGCGAGGCGGTTGGGCTTGAGGAGCCATGCTGAATAGCGTGGGCCTCATGGCTCCAGATGTGACGAGTCATTATCAACGATAGTCAAAGAAGAGAGAAGAAGAAGAGAAGATCTGCTGTTTCATGGGCCGTGTGTGACTCAGGTACACAGGCAGCGAGCGACGGTCGGGCTTAGAGAGCTGCGATGTCGGGCTGGACCAATTCGGGTACATGGGCCAGAAGTAGCGGAAGACCCACTGGGCTGTTGACCCGGATTGACTCAGGTACACGGGCGGTGAGTGATTGCCGGGCTGAGAGAGCGGTGGAATCGGGCCGGCCCAATCCGGGTACCTAGGTGCAAAGCCGGGGGAGGCTTTGTCAGTTTCGGCGCAAAACTGACAACCACTGATCTTGTATCAGACTGTCCAGAAGAGAAGCCGTAGTCGCTACGAAAGCTTAGCTTCCGGATAAGTCATCTATATCTCTAGGCCCACAGTCAGTCAGTCGAGTCTGTAAAAAATCCTAAGGGCAGTTTAGTCTTTTCCTTTATTTTAGCGTCTGTAAAAACCCTAAGGGGCTGGTGGAATATTCCTAAGTGTTGGGCAGCCTATAAATAGGGCCACAATCCCTAGGGTTAGGTCACCTTTTTTTGCTGAAATCATTTTCTATTCCATTGGGTCATTTTGTTCCCTGCGTGTTCTATCTCTTCCTGTGTGCGCCGCCAGACAGCATTCTGTTCTTCCTGTGATTCAAGTGTTGCTTCTCTGTTTTTGGAAGATTTTATTCCGGTTGGTGTGTGCGCAGCATTTCATTTAAGGCTCTGTTGGTTCGGTTTGCACGCAGCTAATTTATTCATGAGCAGAAGCTTCTCTGCTGCTTCGGCTTGTTCTTCACGAGGAGTACTAGTTCTTGCTGGTTGCAAGTAATACTACTACTCTGTAGCAATAGTACACTAGTACTCTAGGCTTGTCTTTTCCTGCGTAGCTTTTTGATCGAGTTGACAGGGCCAAAGTCCCTTTTCTGGTTGTTTCTGGCGAAGCCCCTTCTCTCTGTTCGAAGTCCCTCAGCTCCGTGAGGCAGGCTTTGATCTGACATCCTCGAGGGCTTCGCTTGAACTTCGACTTCACTCTGTGTTCTGTGTTGCTAGCTTCAAAGTACGTTTTTGTGCTGTCAGCTTGACATACTTCGACCGTCTTTTCGAAGGTGTACTTCGACTCGAGCACTTCGAAGTCAATACTTCGACAGGATTCGAAGTTGGCTTCAGAGTTTGTCTCTCTGATAGACTTGGCTCGGCGTGTGGTCTCTGAGGTTCTTTTGCTATTGTCTTTTCCGAAGATCTCAGTTTGTGTGTTCGAAGTTTGTCGTTCGGAGTTAGACCTCGGGTCGAAGGATATCACTTCATTTATCATACCTCGACCAAGCTAGCTTCGAAGAGTGAGTGTAGGCTTCGATTTCGTCTTGCTGCCGTGTGCTAGGCTTCGCTTATCTTTCGAAGGTTGTTTTTCTGTGTATAGTGTTCGAAGGTTAGGCTTCGAAGTACACTGTTCGAAGCAAGCTTCGACACTGTCATACTTCGCTCCGAAGCATACTTCGCACTTTGATACTTGAACTAGGCTAGACTCAACATACCTTTGGCACTTCATTGACAACCTTCGCTAGACTTCGTCAAAGACTTCCAAAGCAGGCTCTGACACTACGAAGCTGACTTCGACACTGCGAAGCAGGCTTCGACACAGCGAAGCAGGCTTCGCCAAGTTCCGAACAGGAGACAAATTTGAACAGTAACTTCTCATCTCACTTTATATACACTTAGATCATTCATTGAGAAGTTTGACCTGCCATGTTTTGAATATTTTTGTTTATCTGCCTATTAGCACTGCTTTAGTGTTTCTCTGATTTTAACATCAGTTGCTTCTAGGCTAGATACCTTTAGACTTAGGCAATCTGTTCATACTTTTCTACTTAGTCTTTTGAGGTGTGTTGGGTGTTGGGAACAGGCCATTGATTCGAAAGAATTTTTAGGCGCCCATTCACCCCCCCTCTAGTCGCGACTTTCGGTCCTACAAGTGGTATTAGAGCGAGGTTAGGGTTTTTCCATACCTTAACCGGTTCTAAACCCCAATAGTGATTATGACGTCTCCTGGCAAGGTCTCGTCCTTGGAAGTCTATGGCTATAACTATTGGAAGACTCGCATGCGAGCCTATCTTATGAGCCAAGGCTCGGACATCTAGGACATTTGCGTTCACGATACATTTGTTATATTGCTAGTTGTTGAGCATGGTACTCCTGGTATCATTGCCCAGCATCTGAGCAATAGTAAAGCTGTGAACATTCTGTTTTCTAGTTTAGGTCCCTGGCTCTAGATCAAAGTCCCTGGCCCTTGCTACACCTTCTGTTGATCCCTCTTCAGTGAGTTGTGCTGGGTTCTCTTTGATGTCTATCACTGAGGACCAGCTTGAGTCTTTGGGAGATGATGATTTGTGTCTTTTTAACAACCGGGTGCGTCGTGTTTATGACAAGAGAATGTTCAAAAGACACGGCACAAAATCCGGGTGCTTTGAGTGTGATGATCTAGGACACATCATCGCCGACTGCCCCAAGCGCAATGGACACAAGAAGGGCACCAGTGGTGGCTTCCACGACTCTGGCAAGCACGAGAGCTCTTCCTTCAACAAGGGCAAGCCGAAGACCAGATTCTTCAAGAAGGCCCTGAAGGACTACCGGCGAGATAACAAGAAGCGCGACAAGGCCATCTTCGCCGAGATGGAGAAGAGCTACTCCAAGCAGTCCACATCTTCTTCCTCTTCATCGAGCTCAAGTGATGAAGAGATCGTCATCAGAAGGGGAAGGACAAGGACGATCTGGTGGGCCTCTGCTTCATGGCTTTCGGGGATAGACCGAAGAGCCGCTCACACCAGCGCCGAAGATCTCGCAAGAGCTTCTGCTCAATGGCTCTTGGGGATAAGGAAGAGAAGAGCTCCTCCGATGACTCTGACGACGACGACAACGAAAAGGTATCATCTTATGAGCGCAAAATCGTTGATTTACTTGAAAGCAATCGTCAGGAGTTAAAATATCGGGAAAAACTACTTAGGGGGGCCAAGAAGAGGATAGATGAGTTAGAGAGTGAGCTTGCCGTAGCCAATGGCAGAATTGAGAGTCTATCTTCTTCCCCCTGCTTGGGTGATAGCAGTGAGTGCCCAAAGTGTGAGGTGCTTCTGTGTGACCTGTCGACTCTGAAGTCCAGGTACACAGAAAGGGTTGATGAGAGGGACGCTTTGGCCACTGAGCTTGAAAGCGCTCAGCTGGAGCTAAAAGATGCTCAAGCCACTTTGGTCGCACCCTGTGCTGATTGCCCATCTCATCTAGCTGTTTTAGCTGAGCTGAAAGCCAAGGGCGATGAGCATTTGGGGGATTTGGAGAGAGTGAGAGCTGAGCTTGCACAGACTAGGCTAGAGCTTGAGACACTGTCAGTTCCACCCACTGTCTGTGAGAACTGTTTGCCTCTTAGAATGGAATTGATCAAGCTGAAAGCCGAAAAGTCTGTTCAAGTAGAGAGTGAGTATGAGACCTGCTTGTCTCAGGTGGAGGTTCTAGCTTCCTTGAGAGAGGAGCTAGCTGATTCTCAGAATGAGAACTTTTACCTCCGTTCTATCCTGAGTTGGATCAGTGCTAGAGAGCCACAACTCGGCATGATGATCCAGCAGTTCAAGAGGCAGGATGGGTTTGGGGTAGGTTACACCTACACCAAGGCTGACTTTGAGAGTGCCATTAGCTGGGTAGTGGAGTAAAATGACTCCTGAGCAGAGATAGCCCAAGACTCACTCCACTGAGTCTTCCCTGGCTAGTCAGCCCAAGGATGGAGTGATCCATGAACAACCCAAAGCTCCACCCAAGAAGCCCATCTGGGTTCCAAAGCCCAAACACCTCCACACTTCTCTTGACTCTCTTCCTGGACCCTCTCAACCCAAGAAGACTACACCTAACACCACTAAGCCCAAGAATCCCAAGCCTCAACCACATCCCAAGAAGCCCACCTATCATTGTGAGTACTGTCAGAGAGACGGGCATCTTGCGGAGTTTTTCTTCAGGAGGAAGCGGGTTGAGAGAGCAGAGAGAGCTCGTGGTGGTCAGGAGCAGTTCTACCAGCAGGGTGGTAGACTGCGTGTTCCTCGACGCGGGGAGAGGCTGGAGGCCAGGCCGCGTCGTGTAGGTGGTGGTAGAGGAGACGGCTTTCTTGCCCGTGCTCCAGTTGGTGGTGGTCGTTCTGGTAGAGCTCCAGACCATTTTGGCTACGGTCCTGGACCTCGTGGCCGAGGCTTTAGGCAGAACCGAGGACCGCGCTTTTGAGCAGATGGCTCGACACTGGTTTAGCTCTTTTTCTAAACCTGGTGCTGGACAATTTGCCCCCACTTATAGCCACTGATTGTGTAGGATCGGGGAATGGAGGATGTTTGGATCATGGACTCAGGATGCTCTCACCACATGACGGGACATCGCAGATGGTTCTCCAGTCTCACTCCCCCGAGCTCCAAAGAGTACATCACATTCGGGAACATTGGTCAAGGGAAATTAAGTGGCATTGGCTCAATTCGCATTTCAGATCATTTCTCTTTGAAGAATGTTGCTTTGGTTAAGAATTTGAACTTCAATTTGATTTCTGTTTCGCAACTTCTTGAGGATGGTTTGGAAGTGCATTTTATGAAGGGTAATTCTTCTGTGGTTGATTCTAGAGGGTCTTTGATTTGCTAGATTCTACCATTCGGTAAAGTTTTTCGAATTGACTTCTCTAGTTCTTTTGGCCCTTCTCGCAGCTTGATTGCTGGATCTTCTTCTGAGCTCTGGAAGTGGCATAGGAGGTTAGGTCATTTGAGTTTTGATCTGCTAGTCAGGTTAAGCTCTATGGACCTCATCTGAGGATTGCCCAAGCTTAAAATGGAGAAAGATCTAGTTTCTCATCCCTGTCGTCATGGGAAAATGGTTGTCGCTTCTCACTCACCTGTGACTCAGGTGATGACTTCGTATCTAGGTGAGCTTTTACACTTGGACACTATTGGTCCAGCTCTGGTACGTTCAGTCGGTCGGAAGTGGTACGTGCTTGTCATTGTTGATGACTTTTCTTGATTCTCGTGGGTTTTCTTTTTGGAGTCTAAGGATGAAACATTTCAGTTTGTTCATGACCTGATTTAGAAGCTGAAAAATGAGAACAATGGTCGGATGCGAGCAATTCGCTCCGACAACGGCTCTGAGTTCAAGAACTCTTAGTTCGTCAGCTTCTGTAGTAATCAAGGTCTGGACCATCAGTTTTCTTCTCCTTACACTCCCCCACAGAATGGCGTTGTGGAACGAAAGAACCGCACACTAGTCGAGAGGGCCAGGACGATGCTCGATGAGCACAGGACTCCTAGGTGTTTTTGGGCTGAAGCCATGAACACGGCTTGCTATCTGGCCAACCGCATTTTTCTTAGAGCTTACCTTGGTAAGACTTCATACGAGTTGCGGTTTAGCAGACAGCCCAAGGTGAGCCACTTGCGAGCGTTTGGCTGCAAGTGCTTTGTGCTCAAGAAGGGAGGGCATTTGGACAAGTTTGAGTCTCGTTGCTGGGACGGTGTTTTTCTTGGCTACGCTTTGCATCCTCGAGGCTTCCGTGTTTGGAACCTCGAATCCCAGCTGCTTGTCGAGACTTGTGAGGTTTCATTTGATGAGTCCTTGCCTTCTTTGACTCCTTCTTTTGAGCCTTCTGATGGTGAGCTCGGAGAGTCCATCTTCGAAGAAGATGAGGATACTCTAGCCGCTAATGAGGGTGGGTCTTCTGCACCCCCTGCAGAGCCCACACCTTCTGAGATTTCGACTGAGGACGAGGGCGGACCTCTATTCACTTCTTCCACTTCAATCGAGCCCCCTCAGTCGAGTCCAGAGGTGCCAGCTGCTGACTCTGGTGAGGTGAATTCAGATCACTAGGGAACCCGAGCAGTTCAGCGTGATCACCCCTCAGAGCTCATCAGTGGTGATTTGACTGAAAGAACTTTGTGTTCATCTGGTAACTCTCTTGCTGTGTTTGCTGAATCTGCTTTTGTTGCATCTTTTGAGCCCATAGACGTTTCTCATGCTCTTTCTGATTCTAATTGGATTAATGCCATGCAAGAAGAGCTTGAGAATTTTGTCCGTAATCGGGTTTGGACACTAGTTGAGCCACCACCAGGATGCAACCCCATAGGCACCAAGTGGGTGTTCAAGAACAAGCAAGGTGAAGATGGGGTTGTGGTGCGCAACAAGGCTCGATTAGTTGCCCAGGGTTTTTGCCAGAAAGAGGGAATTGATTTTGAAGAAACTTTCGCCCCTGTTGCCCGTCTTGAGTCCATTCGCATTCTCTTAGCTTTTGCCGCTTCGAAGGGTTTTAAGCTTTTTCAAATGGACGTCAAGAGTGTTTTTCTGAACGGGTTCATAGAGGAGGAAGTTTATGTTAGGTAGCCCCCCAGTTTTGAGAACCCTAAGTTTCCTCAACATGTTTTTAAGTTACAAAAGGCTTTATACGGGTTGAAACAAGCTCCCAGGGGTTGGTATGACCGGTTGAAGCAGTTTTTGTTGGGGAAGGGCTTTGTGATGGGTTCTGTGGATAAAACTCTTTTCTTGCTCAGAGATGCTTCACATTTCTTAGTCGCTCAGATTTACGTGGACGATATTATCTTTGGCGGTACTACTGACTCTCTTGTGTCCAAGTTTTCTGAGCAGATGCACAACGAGTTTGAGATGAGCCTCATGGGTGAGCTCAAGTATTTTCTAGGGCTCCAGATCAAGCAGACCAAAGACGACACCTTCATCCACCAGGGTAAGTATACTAGAGACATGCTGAAGAAGTTCGACTTTGGTGGAGATCTGAAGCCTCAGATGACCCCAATGGGTACGTCTGGAGGCCTGGACAAGGACGAGAGCGGCGTCAAGGTCAACGAGAGGGAGTTTCGAGGGATGATTGGTTCGCTATTGTACTTAACGGCGACAAGACCGGACATTCAGTTCAGCCGTGGGACTTTGCACGCGTTTTCAGTCTTCACCACGTGCGTCTCATCGGCAGGCTATCAGGCGCATCTTCAGGTATCTTACTTATGCGCCTGATCTCGGTCTTTACTATTCAGCATCATCATCTCTTGATTTATCTGGCTTTTCGGATGCCGACTTCGGTGGGTGCCAGGTTGGATCGCAAGTCGACTTCTGATACTTGCTAGTTTCTTGGTTCTTCCCTTGTTTCTTGGTCTTCTCGAAAGCAATCTGGAGTTGCTCTTTCGACCACTGAGGCTGAGTATGTAGCTGCTGCTCACAGTTAGTTGGACTATTTCCACTCTACGAGATTTTGGGTTGTTCTTCCCTACCATAGTTCCTTTGTTTTGCGATAGCACCAGTGCAATTAGTGTAGGGAAAACCCGTGTCTCCATTCAAAAACCAAACACATTGATGTGCGCTTTCACTTTCTGAGGGATCAATATGAGAAAGGTGTCATTGACCTTGTTCATGTTGATACCCATCATCAGTTGGCTGACATTTTCACCAAACCCCTAGATCAGTCTACCTTTGAGCGTTTACGAGGGGATTTGGGTGTTGTGTATCCTTTCTAGGATATTTTGCGTCAGTTTTCTTTCTTCTTTACTCTTTTCTTGAGTCTTTTTGTGTGTGTTCATATCTTGCATATTCACATATCACACATTAGAGCTGCTTCTGTTATATGATTGAACTGCTTTACTTAATCTAGCTGGTACATGCTTTTGAATGCTTGTCATTGATCATGCTTTGGTTCAGTTCACTTGATATGTCTGATATCTGTCATAAGCATGGCTTTTATGCTTTAAAATTTGAAAAATGATCACCATTGCTTCTGGTAACTAGCATGTGTAGGCTGAATGTTTTTTCTATCTGTTACATGCCTTGTAGCTAGTTCCTGACTTAGATGCAAACATGCAACTTGGACATCCTTCTGCTTTAAAACATGGAAATGTGCTATAAAAATGATGAAAATCAAGAAAAATGAAAATTCCATGCCTCTTTATACATAACTTGCAAAGATCCAGGTGTGTTTGCTTTGTCGCATTGCATTGTTCTGGACTGCGTACCATAGCACTTTGGTATGAACTAGGACAATGTATTGTATGCCAAGACCAATGTCTTAAGCTTCTGATGGTCCCGATCTGGCCTAGGCTTGACTTGGTCGGTCAGCATAAGGTTTGACATGCAAATAACCCCTGGCATAAGTGAAAAAGAGAAAAAGAAAAAGCCAAAAAATTGAAATGATAACAAGTTTGATGAAGCATTTTGTTTGGACAATGCCTATCTTGGTAGATATCAGTTAGATTCTACATCTCATGCTTTACCTTGCTTGTTAACTTGAAAATGTGGTGATGCTTTTGTTTGCAAAAACTGAAAAATGCGTGCTAATGACTTTCTTTAGATATCATCTGTTGCACTGATCATGACATGAGTCGTCGACAGTATGTCTTTCGCTATACTTGTTAGATGTTTCTAATTGCAGTCAATCATATATGAGAAGCATGCTTTCTACACTCCACATGCACCCCAGTTGCATTCATTGCTATTTTGAGGGGGAGTTGCATTTCAGGGGGAGTCTATGTCTCTACTGAGTGCTTGATGAGTTCACTTGTCAACAAGGGGGAGAAATTTTGGGATAAAAAGATCAAGGGGGAGTTTTCATATCCTTGTTGCTGTTTCTGAGATCGCACTCATTTTGAGATTTTACCTTTTGTTAACCATAATGACCGCTTCTTGCCTTTGTTCGGCTTTTGGTCATTAAGGTTAAACTTTTACTTTATTTTCTTCTTCTTTGTTTTCTTGTGCTTTGTTTTTGTGATTCCAAAGTTGTTCGCAGGTACTGAAGAGTTGATGAAGTGAAGTGTTGACAATGCACTCATCAAGGGGGAGATTGAGGAGCCATGCTGAATAGCGTGAGCCTCATGGCTCCAGATGTGATGAGTCATTGTCAATGATAGTCAAAGAGGACAGAAGAAGAAGAGAAGATCTGCTTGTTTCATGGGCCGCGTGTGACTCAGGTACACGGGCAGCGAGCGACGGTCGGGCTGAGAGAGCTGCGAAGTCGGGCTGGCCCAATCCGGGTACATGGGCCAGAAGCAGCAGAAGACCCACTGGGTTGTTGACCAGGATTGACTCAGGTACACGGGCGGTGAGTGATTGCCGGGCTGAGAGAGCGGTGGAATCGGGCCGGCCCAATCCGGGTACCTGGTGCAAAGCCGGTGGAGGCTTTGTCAGTTTCGGCGCAAAACTGACAACCGCTGATCTTGTATCGGACTGTCCAGAAGAGAAGCCATAGTCGCTACAAAAGCTTACCTTCTGTATAAGTCATCTGTATCTCTAGGCCCACAGCCAGTGACTCGAGTCTGTAAAAAATCCTAAGGGCAGTTTAGTCTTTTCCTTTATTTTAGCATCTGTAAAAAACCCTAAGGGGCTGGTGGAATATTCCTAAGTGTTCGGCAGCTTGTAAATAGGGCCCCAATCCCTAGGGTTAGGTCACCCTTTTTTGTTGAAATCATTTTCTATTCCATTGGGTCATTTTGTTCCCTACGTGTTCTATCTCTTCCTTGTGCGCCGCCAGACAGCATTCTTTTCTTCCTGTGATTCAAGTGTTGCTTCTCTGTTTTTGGAAGATTTTATTCCGGTTGGTGTGTGCGCAACATTTCATTTAAGGCTCTGTTGGTTCGGTTTGCACGCAGCTAATTTATTCCTGAGCAGAAGCTTCTCTGCTGCTTCGGTTTGTTCTTCACGAGGAGTACTAGTTCTTGCTGGTTGCAAGTAGTACTACTACTCTGTAGCAACAGTACACTAGTACTCTAGGCTTGTCTTTTTCTGAGTAGCTTTTTGATCGAGTTGACAGGGCCAAAGTCCCTTTTCTGGTTGTTTCTGGCGAAGCCCCTTCTCTCTGTTCGAAGTCCCTCAGCTCCGTGAGGCAAGCTTCGATCTGACATCCTCGAGGGCTTCGCTTGAACTTCGACTTCACTCTGTGTTCTGTGTTGCTAGCTTCGAAGTATGTTTTGTGCTGTCAGCTTGACATACTTCGACCGTCTTTTCGAAGGTGTACTTCGACTCGAGCACTTCGAAGTCAATACTTCGACAGTATTCGAAGTTGGCTTTGGAGTTTGTCTCTGTGATAGACTTCGCTCGACGTGTGGTCTCTGAGGTTCTTTTGCTGTTGTCTTTTCCGAAGATCTCAGTTTGTGTGTTCGAAGTTTGTCGTTCGGAGTTAGACCACGGGTCGAAGGATATCACTTCATTTATCATACCTCGACCAAGCTAGCTTCGAAGATTGAGTGTAGGCTTCGATTTTGTCTTGCTGCCGTGTGCAAGGCTTCGCTTATCTTTCGAAGGTTGTTTTTCTGTGTATCGTGTTCGAAGCTGTCTGTTCGAAGGTTAGGCTTCGAAGTACATTGTTCGAAGCAAGCTTCGATACTTGTCATACTTCGCTCCGAAGCATACTTCACACTTTGATACTTGAACTAGGCTAGACTCAACATACCTTCGGCACTTCATTGACAAACTTCGCTATACTTCGTCAAAGACCTCTGAAGCAGGCTCTGACACTGTGAAGCTGACTTCAACACTGCGAAGCAGGCTTCGAAACAGCGAAGCAGGCTTCGCCAAGTTCCGAACAGGAGTCAAATTTGAACAGTAACTTCTCATCTCACTTTATATACAATTAGATCATTCATTGAGAAGTTTGACCTGCCATGTCTTGAATATTTTTGTTTATCTGCCTATTAGCACTGCTTTAGTGTTTCTCTGATTTTAACATCAGTTGCTTCTAGGCTAGATACCTTTAGACTTAGGCAATCTGTTCATACTTTTCTACTTAGTCTTTTGAGGTGCGTTGGGTGTTGGGAGCAGGCCATTGATTCGAAAGAATTTTTAGGCGCCCATTCACCCCCCCCCTTTGGTCGCTACTTTTGGTCCTACAGGGGTCGAGGGTTCTTCATTCGCCATTAGTTAAGTTCGAGAAAACCTTGGAGATGAGGGCTTCGATCTCGATAGAGGAGTCTGTCCGAAGGGCCTACGCGGGGAAGATATCGCCAAAGATCCAGCTTCGAGTGCCGGAGAAGTCGGAGGCCATACCGAGGCCTCGGGCTGATGAAGTGGTACTGTTCGAGGCTTTCTTCGAAGCTGGCCTCAGATTGTCAGCCGTGGGGATGCTGAGCGAAGTCTTGAAGGCTTACATCCTCGAGCTTCCTCAACTGTCGCCCAACGCCGTGGCGAGGCTAGCGGTGTTTGAATGGGCAATGAGGGCCGAAGGCTGCGAGGGGCGCACCGACGTCTTCGTAGCCCTTCACGATGCCAACTGCCAGCCGAAGCCGAGGGAGGGAATAGACCATGTCAAGTGGGCTTTGGCCTTCGGAAGAGCCAACTTCCAGCTTCGGAGGTAGTATCAGGATGCCTTCCCAACGAGGGCCGCCAATAGCATATGGTACTCGAGGTGGGATCAAGAATGGTTCTACTACTCCATTGGCGCGAACTCTCCCCTTCGGAGTACCAACGCGCTCATCTCTTACCGGCACGAAGGCCTGGTGAAGACGAGCCCCGACACCCTTCACTCGAGGATCCTGCTCCTTCGGAAGGTGGCTTCGAAGATGAGCATGAGGGACCTCATGGAGGAGTTTATCACCATTCGGCTCAGCCCCCTTGTGTGCTCTTGGCCGGAGGGACTCATTCAACCTTTGGGCCCAGGGGGCCTAAACGAGGTGGCAACAGAATGCCTTGGTAAGACTTCAAAGCCTTTCCACTTTCATACTTCGCCAAATAACTTTGCTCTGACTTGGAATCTTGATGAAGTCGCTCTTGAAGTGAGGACTCCGGATGAGGCCATCATGGTGGAGGAGCGTGTTGTCGGAGCCCCGACACCTGAGGAGCAGGCCCAACGGCTTTGCTCTGGTGGGGACTTGGGAGCACTGGAACAGAGTATGGACCTTGCTCGGCGTCTAGGGGGTCCAGGCTCTGCCAGACTTCTCCCACCTTGCTCCTTCGATGACCAGCACCAAGAGGAAGAGGGTGGACAACGATGAACCCGAAGCTTCGAGGGTTCGGTCGGAGGTCCCAACGACCGAAGCCTCTACTCCGGAGGAGGCAACTGGTCGCGAACCCTGAAACCGGAGCGGAGCCAGTAGGGGCTCCGGCAGCAGCTACCGAGGTGGTGGCGAGGGCCTTGACGACGACGACATCGGGCGTGGAGGTTGAGGCGCCAGCTTCACAGCAAAGGGATTGGGAGCAGACATCGACCCCTCCACCTTCGACGAATTCTTCGACGAAGGTAAACACTTTAAAAATACTTCTCTTTTCATACGTGGATATTGACTTAAACTTTTTTGTAGAAGACGATGCCGGTGCGAGGTCCACCGCACCATAGCGGCGGAGGCCTCCGGCAGCAGCAACAGTAGCAGTAGCAGCTGCAGTTCGGAGTCTGGCAGTTCCTCGTCTGAAGAAGACGGAGGCAACGATCGTGACGAAGGGGACCCTCAAGACGACGAGCACGTCGAGGTGGTGGACCGGAGCCCGGCTCCACATGGAGCCCGACTCCACTAGAGACTGTATCGGAGGTTGAGGTGGAGGAGATAGTCCGGCCTCTGTAGGCGAAGGGTGCCATGACGGAGGTGGCCATCCATGATTTTCATGAAGGTTGTGCGGATGCAGAGGCAGGGGGCTTGGTGGCTCAACTCAGCCGCTCGAGCCCCATGGACCTCTTCATAAATGCAAACGAAGCCCTCATCCAGGTGAGCGAAGTCCTATATAGCCTTCGAGTCATGCTTGCTCTTCAATAAACACTTATGATTTTCTGGAATTCTTTTAGGCCTTCGCACTGAACGCTGCAGCATCAACCTCTACGGATAGGCGGATGACTCGCTTGGTGGAGGAGAAGGAAGCTCTCCGACGTGAAGTCTTGGTGGAAGCCGAGAAGCGAAGGCGGGACGATGCCTAAGCAGAGGCGGCGAGGGTCGAGGCCGACAAGGCGATGGAAGTCTTGGCCTCGGAGACCGACAAGCTCCGAGCGGAGCTTCGCGCCTCGGAGGATGCCAGGGCTCAGTTGGCGGAGGAGAACTCAAAGCTTCGCCAAGCCGGCCACTGCCTTCAAGACTTCGTCGTTCATAACATCGACGAAGCCACTTTGAGCTTGACCGAGGTCCTTGAACAAATAGGGACCGAGTGCCGGCCTCCAAACTTTGGCCTTCGGGACCCAATTAGAGACCTGCGTTGATTTCTTGAAGGTGGTGGCTGCGACGGCGGAGCAATCCCTGAAGGGCTTTGCCTTGATGGCCGGTCCGAGTGGCAGGTTGATGAGGACATCATTTCACATGATACACACATAGAGCCTCCACCTACAATTCAATTACAAGGACCAATCACACGCGCCCGTGCCCATCGCTTGAACCATGAGGTTAATTCTTTCCTTAGCAACTATGTTAATATTTATTTGGACGGGATGCTACTGAAAACTAGTGATATTTTGTTGCTTAGGAACATGAGAGATGGAATAGAAGAGTTGGAGTTGAAGACGGAGCCGCACGGATGATTTGAAGTCAAGAATTCGCTGGTTCGGACTACATCGACCACCATGCACCAAAATGGGCATAACTTCCTCATACGAAGTCCTGATTGGTGCGTTCTTGGACTTTTTGGAAAGCTAAGGAGAAGACGGATCGTTTTCCGTTAGTTTCGTCGCATTTGGAGTCCCGAGTAGACCTGTGTGTTTAAAACAGTCCTGCATGACAGAACTGGGCCGTGTTGGTCCATAGTCTGAGTCTGTTCGCCTTCTACTGAGTCTGTTCGCCTTCCACAGGCTGCCCACGCCCTATATAACTCACTCCAGCCGCCTTTAGGGTTAGGTTTTGCTTTGTTTGCATCTACACTTGTGTCTTTAGATCCCGCCTCTTGCACCGGACCGATTGGCTGCTGCATTGGCGTTTGTGAAACCTCACCTTTTCATCGTTTGTCTGTGATTTGGCATTCGACTTGTATCCATCCTGTTCTTGCTTGTGTTCTTGGGTTCGCTTGCAGGAATTAGCCTTCGTGGCGAGGTGAATCGTGTTCTGCGTGGTTGATAACCAACAGAGACAGTGGTGTAACGATTGCAAGGTTTTGATCCGCCGGACCGGAGCCTTGGATCGCCAACGTCGAGATTCTCCACCAACCCAAGTTATCCTTTACCTAACGGAAGATCGGGACCAGTCCCCCATCAGTTGGTATCAGAGCACAGATTTCCCGTTAGGTAATCTCGATCTGCTTTTGTTTTTACCTAGAGTCTAGAAAACCGCACCAAAAAAAATTCCCCACCGAGAGCCCCTTTGTGCCTTGCGATTTTAATTTCAGTTTTTAATCTTGTTGAGTTTGTGTTCTTGGTCGAGTCTTGTTGCTGGCTTAGTAATCCCTTTGTGTCGTTTGAGTAGTAGTTGTTCTTGTGTCTCAAAAAATTCCCCCCGAAAAACCCCCCTTCCGCAACCCTATTCGTTTTTCACATCGAGTCTTTGTGAACCCCCTTCAGTAAAACAGGCATAACTTTTCGCTCGTTTGGCAGAAAAATCTGAAATTTTTTGAGCGTGTTCCTGACCCAATTTGGGTGGGTACCCTAACTCGCTTCGCCTGTTAGCCCTCACCAAAATCGCCAAAAAAATCAGGAAGATAAAGAAAAAATTGGTCAAAGTTTTTGCTCGCCGGTCAACGAACTTGTTGAATTGAATTTTTGTGAGCCACATCCCACCTAAGTTGTAGGTGCCAATTTTTGGCGATTTTTTTGTCCGAACTCTTGTCCGATCCGCGGTAGTAACAGAATTATCAGCGGCAGTAACAGATTCTGCTTGTCCGATCCCTTGTCCGATCTCTTGTCCGATCTGCAGAGAGCTGATTTTGGCCTGTTGTTGCTTCCATTTGAGTTTTGGGCACATAGTTTCCCTCTATTGCTTGAATTTTCACATTGGGAGCACTAAGGCTAGCAACTTTGACGAGTACTAGGGAATACTTATTGAACTTGGTTTAACTGTTATTATTATCGCTAATCCTTGCTACTCACTTTGCCTTCCAAGCTACACCTTTCTCTTGGTCAGGACAGGTTCATTTCTTGCAATTGCACACCACCCTCCACTTGGTTCATCACCTGTAGGCCGGTGACCTCACTGCGGCTTGGTAAGAACACTTGCAAGCATGGGTAAGGCGCTTGACGGATTGCTTCCACCACACACCCACCACCCCACCTAGCTGTTTACATAAGGATTATTCTTTGTTGTTTTGTCTTTTCACTAACATGGCAGCACTTATTGTACAACGTGACTTGAGCACTCACATGGACCAGGACGACAGGCACAACGGAACAATATATTTCAGACCTTCTTCCTCGTCAATAACCGTCGTGCGTGTGTCATCATCGACAGCGGTAGTTGCAACAATTTGGTGAGCCTCGACATGGTAACTAAGCTTCAACTTCCCACACGTGCACATCCACACCCTTACCATGTGCAATGGTTCAACGATAGCGGTAAGGTCAAGGTAACACAAACTGCTCACATCAAATTTGCCATTGGTACATACTTAGGAGTTGCTGATTTTGATGTAGTACCAATGCAAGCATGTTCTCTGTTACTTGGTAGACCTTGGGTATATGATACTGATGCTACACACCATGGTAGGAGCAACAAGTACACATTTATGTATAAAGGAAAGAAAGTTACATTGCTTCCTATGACTCCTGCTGAAATTGTGAAATTTGAACAAGAAAAACATGCTAGAGACGCACAAAAGAGCAAACAACCTTCTGAAAATCAGCAAGTAGCTAAAACACTTTCGAGACAACAAAAATATAAAGTTGCTTTTCCTTCTTCATCACAAGTTATTAATCTGAAAGGACGTGTCATGCTTGCAACTAAAACTAACCTTGCAGTACGTAGTTTTCTTGGTCTTGCAGGTTTCTATCGGCATTTTGTGAAAGATTTCAGCACCATAGCTGGTCCTTTACCTGAGTTGACCAAGAAGGGAGTTACTTCTACTTGGGAGCCAGCACAAGAACAAGCTCTTGCCACACTCAAGGATCGCCTTACACGTGCACCTCTACTTCAGCTACCCGACTTCAGTAAGCCTGTTGAGTTAGAATGTGATGCTAGTGGTGTTGGAATAGGAGGTGTGCTGCTACAAGGAGGTAAACCCGTGACCTATTCTAGTGAGAAATTGCATGGTCCACAGTTGACTTATTCTACCTATGATAAGGAATTATATGCCTTAGTGTGTGTGCTTGAAACTTGGCAACATTACCTTTTGCCTAAGGAGTTTATTATACATTCTGATCATGACACACTCAATATTTGAGAGGGCAAGCTAAACTGAATCGTAGACATGTTAAATGGGTTGAATTTATTGAATCTTTCCCATACATTGTGAAATACAAGAATGGCAAAGAAAATGTGGTTGCTGATGCATTGTCTCGTAGGATTGTTCCTTTATCGCAACTTGATATCAACGTTCCAGATTTGGAAAGTTTGAAAGATTTGTATGTTGTAGATAAAGAATTTGCTGAACCATTAACTAAATGTAATGATGGGAAAGGTTGGAAAATATTTCATGTTTATGACGGGTTCTTGTTCCATGCTAACAAGCTATGTGTTCCAGATTCGTCCGTACGTTTGCTGTTGTTGCAGGAATCACATGGCGGTGGATTAATGGAACATTTTGGGAGAGAAAAGACTTTGGCCCTGCTGTCCAATAATTTTTATTGGCTAAAGATGCAGAGAGATATTGAACGATTTGTGCAGCGTTGTGCCACATACCATAAAGCTAAGTCCAAACTTAACCCGTATGGTTTGTATACTCCACTTCCTGTTTCTAGTGCACCTTGGGAAGATATTAGCATGGACTTTATTGTGGGATTGCCTAGGACAAAGAGGGGAAGAAACTCCATATTTGTAAGAGTGGATAGGTTTTCTAAAATGGCACACTTTATTCCCTGTCACAAGACCAACGATGCTTCACATATTGCTGATTTATTTTTTAGGGAAATTGTGAGATTGCACGGGATGCCTAGAGCCATTGTTTCAGATCGTGATGTGAAGTTTATGAGTTACTTGTGGAAGACAATGTGGGCCAAGCTTGGCACAAAATTGCTATTTTCAACAACTTGTCACACGCCAACTGATGGTCCAACAGAGGTGGTAAACCGTACACTCTCCATGTTGCTGCGAACAATGATTAAGAAGAACTTGATGGAATGGGAGGACTGCCTTCCACATGTTGAATTTGCATACAATAGAGCGGTTCACTCAACAACACAATTGTGCCTGTCTGAAGTGGTGTATGGTTTTAATGCAATCACACCACTTAATTTGCTGCCACATCCTTTTCAAGAGAGAGCAAACATGGAGGCAACTAAGCGTGCAGAGTTTGTGAAAGCTATGCATCTGAAGACCAAGGAAGTTATAGAAAAGAAGGCACGCTATTTTGCTCAAAAGACAAATAAAGGAAGAAAGAAGATGTTTTTCAAACCAGGAGATCTTGTTTGGTTGTACTTGCGCAAGGATCATTTTCCTGATTTGAGAAAGTTTAAATTGATTCCCCGTGCTGATGATTTAAAACCCTATTTGGGAGCTGACGATGAGCTTGAGTCGAGGACGACTCCAATTCAAGAGGGGGAGGATGATGAGGACATCATTTCACATGATACACACATGGAGCCTCCACCTACAATTCAATTACAAGGACCAATCACACGCGCCCGTGCCCGTCGCTTGAACCATGAGGTTAATTCTTTCCTTAGCAACTATGTTAATATTTGTTTGGACAGGATGCTACTGAAAACTAGTGATATTTTGTTGCTTAGGAACATGGGAGATGGAATAGAAGAGTTGGAGTTGAAGACGGAGCCGCACGGATGATTTGAAGTCAAGAATTCGCTGGTTCGGACTACATCGAGCACCATGCACAAAAATGGGCATAACTTCCTCATACGAAGTCCGATTGGCGCGTTCTTGGACTTTTTGGAAAGCTAAGGAGAAGACAGGATCGTTTGCCGTTGGGCCATAGTCTGAGTCTGTTCGCCTTCTACTGAGTCTGTCCTGCATTTGGAGTCTCGAGTCGACCTGTGTGTTTAAAACAGTCCTGCGTGACAGAACTGTGCCGTGTTGGGCCATAGTCTGAGTCTGTTCGCCTTCTACTGAGTCTGTACGCCTTCCACAGGCTCCCCACGCCCTATATAACTCACTCCAACCGCCTTTAGGGTTAGGTTTTGCTTTGTTTGCATCTACACTTGTGTGTTTAGATCCCGCCTCTTGCACCAGACCGATTGGCTGCTGCATTGGCGTTTGTGAAACCTCACCTTATCATCGTTTGTCTGTGATTTGGCATTCGACTTGTATCCTTCCTGTTCTTGCTTGTGTTCTTGGGTTCGCTTGCAGGAATTAGCCTTCGTGGCGAGGTCAATCGCGTTCTGCGTGGTTGATAACCAACGGAGACAGTGGTGTAATGATTGCAAGGTTTTGATCGGCCGGACCGGAGCCTTGGATCGCCAACGTCGAGATTCTCCACCAACCCAAGTTATCCTTTACCTAGCGGAAGATCGGGACCAGTCCCCCATCACAGGTCAAGGAGTGTTTCAAATGCTTCACGACTCAGGGTGCAACCACCTCGAAGGAGCGACATCGGCGACTCCGGTGGCCTTCGGAGGCCAGCACCTGGTGACGCCTCCAGCAGGCGTCCGCGGAGCCTGGCGCCGCCTTTAGGAGCCTTGGAAGGCCCAAGGCTGCGAAGTAGTCCTGGAACTCCAGAAGGCCATCCGTCTTCGCCGAGCCAGGGCACATGCCTCGCCAGCTCAGCCTTCGACGTCGGCGCCTCCGCCTCCAAAGGTGTAGATCTCCTTAGGCTCCTTGTAATTCTTAGCAGTAGGCTTGTAAAACTTATAAGTTTATTAATATAAATGCGGGGGTACATTATACCTGCACAGGCTCAGCCTTCGAATGTTGACCTCGAAGTACTTGAGGACTCTGAAGAACTTCGCCAATTATGGGTGGTCCTCGAGGTAGCTAGGTCCGAAGGCCCCCCACAGTTCAAACTTTTGAGGGGGCCTAACGGCGAAGCAGTTTTCGAAGTAGCCTAGGAGCTGCTGGCTACCATGAAGACGGAGCACCTTCGGAGTTCTTCCTCCTCGCCAGACTTAAGTTGCTTGGAAGTACAGCTCTGGCAAGCGACGAAGCTTTAGACTTCTCTGCCTTCGACATGACACTGCCTATCTCGTAGACTTGGACAAACCTGCAAGGTGGAAGAAGAGGTCTGCGAGCTTCGGGGCGTGGACGAACCGAACGTGGGAGAGCATGCTCCGACGAGGCTTTGTCCAGCCGAGGGGGCCCTGGCCAGAAGAAGAGCAAGTGAGGGTCGGGGCCTCGAGCTCGCTTTTTCATAGGATTAGATACAGACTACTCATAATTTTGTTTTCGAAGTGTATTTGTAACATACTTCTCAATTATCATTCAATGAATGAGATTTGTTGTATTTGCATACTTCGTCTGCATGCGTCGCATGATTTGATTATTTCGAATGTTTTAGCTTGTCACGCTTGTACTGCGCATTACATTCGCACACTTCACATACATACTTCCCCCCTTGCACGTGGCAGCTAGGGACTTATCCATTGCTGGTGCGGGCAATTAAAAATGTGAAGGGGTGCGCCTTTTTGGTGGCTTCGGATGCTTATATCGCATCAAGCGAAGGCCTCTTTTGGGCTTCGAATGCATTAATTTGGAGCGAAACAAGGCTTCAGCGTAGCCAAATTAAGCGAAGCATGCTTCGGCATGCTTGGATTTGGATACTGTGCATGAGCGAAGCTCTGAAATGCACTTAGATTTTAAGCGAAGCAGGACTTCGAGATGCTTAATTTTTAGATTAGATCACGTCACGCGAAGCAAGGCCTCGATGCGTGTTCACATAGCGAAGCAAGGCTTCTTGAGCTTGATCCTGTAGTGAAAAGGATATTTGGTGTGGATTCACCGAACCAGTGATAGGTTGAGTAACCTTCGACTCTGGGTCACCTACGACCCTGGGCCACCTTTGACCCGGGGATGCATCAGGCCAGAGCCTGGAATCCCGGACTTGCCGAGTCGTCGCTCGGAAGTCTCAAAGCCCACTACTACGGGCCCAGAGGCGCTGTGTAGCCTTCGGAGTGGTGCTCTAGATTTTAAAGTCTTCGAAGTCGTGCCTTGGTCCTTAACAATACAAAGCTGGAAACCTTAGTTCTTAAAAGAATGAGGCTGTTGGCTTTGGGTCTTGATAAGGACACAGCAGAGCTTAGGTTTTTGAAAGAAAAGGAAGCAAAGCTTCGATTTTAAAACGCGAAGCTAGGCTTCAGGCTTCAAACAAAAGGGAGGCTTCGACTTTTAACAAGATGGAGCAAAAGTTTGCTTTAAAGGTGAAGCAGGGCTTCAATTTTATATTAAAGTAATTGCAAATTTGTACATCGAAGTTGTACTTCGGACTGTGTACATACCTCATAAAGCGAGTGAAAAACATGCCTCGTAGCCCCTTGGGGTTCTGACGGCCTTTGACACGCGAAGCGGAGCTCCTTGCTGGAGAGTGAGCTCCGAAGCGCGAAGGACAGATGAAGGTGAAGAAGGCCTTCGAACTCCACCCGAAGCCCCTTGCTAGAAGGTGCGTGAAGCGAGAAGGCTTCGAAGCTCCCCCCTCAAGCATACTTCAAAATGCAGGCAGTGGTAGAGAACTTAGCTTCTAGGAATAGGATCGCCACGGACGGTGCCAACTGTTGTAGCAATTGTGTTAGCTACAGCACAGGTTTTGTATGTGTGTATAGTGTGTAAAATGAACCTCGAAGGGTTCTCTCAGAAGGAGAAAAATTTATACTGGTTTGGACCTCCCCTAAGGGATAATAGCCCTACATCCAGTTTGTGGTGGATTTGGCATAGAATGCCTTGATGGAGTCTAGTGAATTCCGAGGCTCTCATGGCCCTGGAAAAACTGAACTATTACAAGGGCATTGCCCTACTTTAATAGGCACGCAGACCAAAGGAAAAGACCTAAATGCCCTCTATAAGTCAAAGGCTTATAGGGGCAAAAAGGGAAAAGGCTAGTCTACTGTACAAAGTGCTTTACAGCTTTACAGACATGTCAGATAAATGTCACTTCTTCACCAGCTAAATGACATACTAGGGGCAGAGGGGCCCCTAGTATGACTTCTACACTATAGCGAAGTACAGATATTTTCTGGGTTCAGAGTAGGGGCTAGAGCTCTTCGGGCGGAGGCTGCGAAGAAGGCTTCGAAGGACACTCCGAAGTGGGCTTTGAAGTATACGCCAAACTGAACTCCGAAATGGGATCTCGGAGACTTAGCTTCGAATCGGCTGAGGATCCGGAGACTGGCTCTAGGGAGCTCCGAAAGGAGCTCGAAGGTTAACTTTGAACAACGCTCGGAGGTTAACTCCGAAGAAAGTTCTGAGGTTGACTCTGAAGTTAGCCCGGAGGATAACTCTGAAACTAGCCTGAGACTTGGCTTCTGGCATACTTCAAAGGGAGCTTGGAGGCTTCACTCTGGAGGACTCCAAAGGGGGTTCGGAGGCCTCACTCCAGAGGGCTCCGAAAAGAACCTTGAGACTTAGAAATAACTTCACCAGATAGGGACATGCTTCGACAGTGTCGGGCTCTGGGACGAAGGCCGCCGGTGGTTGACGTCATTTGGCCCCTGTTTAAGGGAAAACTTATTCCCCCAACACCTGCGAATACAAAAAAAATCCTGATGCCTCGGCCTGACGAAGTCATAGTCTTCGAGGCCTTCTTCGAGGCAGGGCTCGGGCTACCTGCAGTGGACATGCTGAGCGAAGTGTTGAAGGCCTACAACTTTGAGCTCCTTCACTTGTCTCCCATGTTGGTGAGGCTCGTGATCTTCGAGTGGGCCATGAGGGCCGAAGGATGTGAAGGGCAGGCGGATGTCTCTGTCAACCTTCATGACTGCCAGCTGCCAGCCGAAGCTGGAGGGAGGGGCTAGATGGTGTCGAGAGGGCCTTGGCCTTCAAGAGCACCAACTTCCAGCTCTACAAGGAACTCTTGAACGACTTCCTAGTGAGGGCAGTCAATAACAGGTGGTACTCGAGGTGGGACCAGGAGTGGTTCTACGCTTCGGTGGGCGTGGACTCCCCTCTTCGGAGTACCAATGCGCTCATCTCATACCATCACGAAGGCAAAGTTTCATCAAACTTCGAGACACTCCAGTCAAGGATCTTGCTACTACGAAGGGTGGCGATGAAGATGAGCATGCGGGGCTTCTCACCGAAGCTACCGCACCCTCCGGTGCGAAGGGAGGTTCCAGAAGTCAACACTGTAAAGGCTGACACTGTCTGTTCTGAAAAAGGCTGACACTGTCCCCTCTGCAGCTGACAGAGAAGCCTCCAAAATAAAGGTGGACTACCTTTTGTACCCCTTAGTTCTGTAGAGACAAAATGGATGTAAACCCTAGGGGTAAAGTAGTCACTTCCTTAGGATGAAGCCGTGGGCTATAAATATGGGGGCTCGGTAGGTAACATTTAACACTTTGAGCATTTACTGTTGAGCTCCTGTAGACAGACCCTCGCTGTATTCATTCTGAGTTCAATTTATTTCAGTGTTCCTTGTTCAAGCGGCGAAGCCCTGTTTTTTCTTGTGCTTTTTGCTTGAGCTCGCTTTGCATACTTCGCTAGTTTAGTGCACCGAAGACTGTTGAGGCGAAGGTAGTTTTTCGTGCGAGGTGTGCTTTGTCAGTGTGCGTTCGCTCTGTGTAACAGGAGGTGTAACCTCGCTGCTTACTAGCGTAGCCCTGACCGAGGCCCGTATTGCTTCTTTTGTCGAAGCCTTTAGCATTGTCCGTTTTGTGTGCGTGTTGACCTTCGCGTGCGAAGCCCATCACCAGTTGCTGTCGCCAAGTACTTGGTCGAAGTCCTCAGAGGGCTGTCCACTCTTGCAAAGGGTGAAGTGCGAAGCCTGCTCGTAGCACCTCGTGTGCGGAGCCTGCACTGACTTGGCAGAGTAGATTTTCGAGGGTTGTTCGTGGAGCGAAGTCTTCTTGACTTCGAACTTTTGCTCCTGCGAAGCCTGTGTTCGGAGCTGTCGAAGTACCTCCGAACCAGACCTTCGAAGGCAGTGTTCGAAGTCTGTTCCGCAGAAGACAGAACAGAACCGAAGGCTAATTTTTAGCCCGAAATTTAATAGCTCCCATTCACCCCCCCCCCCCTCTGGTCGCCGTTTCCGGTCCAACAGCATGAATCCAGTCACGCCCGAGTAGCACGCTATAATTACCTTGTACGTCGACGACAAAAATGTTGTTGGCAACGTCTTGTTGCCCACCGTCAACTCCATAGAGAGTACGCCCTTGGCCTCGGAGCTCTCGCCGTTGAAGCCGTTGAGCATCAAGTTGGTCTTCTTCAGGTCATCTTCATCCCTGCCAAGCTTCTTCAACAATGAGTAAGGCATTAAGTTGACGGTGGCGCCGTCGTCAATGAGCATTCGGGAAATCGGCTTCCCATCGATGTAACCTCTGACATAAAGGGGCTTTAGATGGCGAGCTGAGTCCTCGGGCTTCTCGAAGATGGCGTTGTGCGGGTTGAGGTTCAATTGAGTGACCTCGGCCTCGTCTTGTGGTAAGGCTAACTCGACGGGCAACATGACGATGTTGATGTCCATCACCTGGGGTGCAGGCCCTTCAGAGATGGGCGAGTAATCATCGTCGAGCATGTAATCATCGTCGCTCGGATAAGGAGTCGGGTTGGTTATCTGAACCGGCTTCTCCCTCCATACCTGTTTTGTAGCTGGCCGAGGCGGATCTCTTCGAAGATAGCATCGCGCTTGGCCTCAGCTTCCCTCTCGCGCATCTCCTGTGCCCATAGTCGTTGTAAGCGTCTCTTCTATGATTTGGACATGCCTGGAGGTGCCCAAGATGGCTGAGGCTTGGTGCCGGGTGCTACTGTTCGACTTCCATTAATTCTGGCCGAAGTGGCACTAGTCCCTTCGGCCTTGTGCACCTTGCGTTCGAAGGGGGCTTCGCTGCGAACCCCGTCGGACGAACCGGCCTTGTCAGGCCGATCGAGCCAGGCTTCGGCGTAGAGTCTGGCCGAAGCATGGGACTTACCTCCGTCAGACCTCGGTGACAAAGTCTTTGGGATTGGGACTTCCTGAGACCCAACTCTGATGGTTATGGCTTTGGACTCCCTGGCTTCGGCCTCCACGTGCTCGCATTCTTCCGCTTTCGCATTGCATGGCCCGATTCGGAGGCACCACGGACAGTCTGTGGATGATGCTCCCCTCCGCTGCGTCTGTTTGCCCCTGCCATCCATAATACTTCGAAGGAAAACAAGGCATAGTGTTAGGCTACGGAGGGTACCCTGGACCCGGATACATACGGAGCCCACGGGGTCCCCGCCCAATCATACGGTGGAGGCATCGGCGGCTCTAGTGGCCTCGCCCAATGTGAGCCGAACCTGTTACCCGGAGGGGGGTTCGGCAGAGTATATGGCATCTCGGACCACACCTACGAAGGGTCCTGCTAGGTCGGAGGTACGTTTGGCCAGTACGGGCCAAAGCCTCTGACCGGAGAAGTCCAACATGGTGCGGGGTTCGGCCATTGGGGGCAAAGTTGCTGTATAGGGGGCCCGACCATTGGGGCTCGATGCTGTTGTACGGGGGATTTGACCATTGTAGCTCGGAACCACCGTGCGGGGCATCAGGCCACCACGGTCCGAAGCCTCCGTGCGGAGGGTCCGCCTGCATCGGTCCGAAGCCACCCTCCGAGAGTCCTGGACCCTTCGGCTGCTTTAGCTTCTGAGTGTGTGGACCAGTCTCCTTGGCCCTTCTTCGATGCTTGTTCAACAGCATGTTATACGTCACCTTCAGCCTCTTGTGAGCCTTAGCCGAAGGTGTATTAATGTTCCATTTCCACACTCCTACCTCAGGGTTCTTTGGTACGAGTGTGCGAGTGCGCGGTTCTCCAACAATCACGTCCTTCCCCTTGGCCGACTCGGCCTATTCTGGCTGAATCAACACCTTTTTCCTCGCCGAGGTCGACGGCGTTGACGGGAAAAGGATCTTTATCCAGCTTCATCTTCGGATTATGGTCTATCTTCAATCATCCTTCTTATATGGCCGATAGTATCCACCGTCGAAAAACATTGCAATCATTAGTATTATGCGAATGCGAGTCATGCCACTTACAGTATGGATGCTTCTTTAACTCATCGGCAGGTGGAATGACTTGACCCTTAGGTAACCTGAGAAGCTGGCTTTTTAAGAGAAAATCAAATATTTTATCACATTTAGTTATATCAAACAAGTACTTGACTTCACTAAGCCGATTCTTTGTGGGGGACGGTCGTAATTCGGAGTAGGTGACAGGTTTATTTTTATCATTCCAAACCCATTCGGCCACGTACATGTCGGCCGAATCCTCCTCCTCTGACTCCTCCTCATCAGAGCGTTCCATGATGTGGATTTCAGTCCTAGGCTTGCTAAACGTCTTAATAACTTTTTATCTTTGGTTCGGCCTTCCTGGACCAGAGCCTGCTGCAAACTTGGCTAACTTCTAAAAAGTTTTGGTTATCTAACCTCTCTTTAATTTCGGAATGCAACCCGTTAAAAGCTAGTTCCGCCAAGTCCCTTTCCAAAATATTAAGGCTAAAACACCGGTTTCTCGTATCCCTAAAACGCTTGATGTACTCAGAGGTGTTCTCGCTAGATTTATGCTTAACCGATGTCAAATGTGAAAGCCTAAGTTCCGTCTCACCCGTGTAGAAATAATCATGGAATTTCCGCTCTAAATCATCCCACGTCTGGATGGAGTTCAGCGGGAGCGCCGAAAACCAAGTGAAAGCGGTGCCGGATAGCGAGAGAGAAAACAGTCTAACCTTTAGAGCATCTATCCCGCTAACTTCTCCACATTGTGCAAAGAATGGACTAACGTGATCTAGTGTAGTTTTGCTACCCTTGCCATCAAATTTAGTGAATTCAGGGATTCTATAGTCGTGTGGTAGGGTACTGTGTCAAGATGGTCGGGTATGGCTTACGGTAAACCCTGACCCTTCCCTTGGGTACGAAGCCGGCACACTCTCTAAATAGTGCGCGGACCCGCTCTTCTATGTCATCTTGGCATGTTGCTTGTGCGCGCCTCTCATTGCGGGGGCGTGACACGCGGTGGGATATCGGCGTGTCGGCCATGGGCCTTTTCCCTACGCGCTATTTGTATGGCGTGTTCATGTTCGGGCGCCTGCGCATGTGGTGCGGGCAGCATGGGTATCGGTGTAGGTGGTGGTGCATGGTACGTAGTGTTAGTTCGACCGTAGGTGTAATGATTGGTCTCGGCCACAAGTGATGAGGCCGGAGACATGATCGTGCCTGTGTTGTCGTTAGTCCTACCATATACGTGGTTTGCTGGTGGTGCACTAGCAATGGGAACCGGGGGTACGGCCTCAGTAAAGCTGAACCTCCTAAGAGTTGCCTCTACCTGGGAACTGACTGCCGAATATAAACGGTTGGCTAGCGAAGCGCTAATGGCTTGATCTACTGATGCGACTATTTTCTGCTCAATTTCCAAAGAAGATAAACGAGGCGATACAGGTGTTACCTGGACCTGAGTGAGGTCGAGGGTGACGATGTCGCGCTTGATGAAGCCCGCGCGTGTCTTGACGTAGCCCCCAAGCATCATGTCTTGGAGTGCCTTTAACTTTTCCTCGATCTCTACTCGGTCTTCTGCGGGGATATCTTCAAGTGTGGGTGTCAAAATGTTGCGGTTGTCGATATCCGTGCCTCCTATTGTGTCCATCGACGGTGTAGACGTAGTAGTCGACGTAGATGTACCGGTGGCCGATGTAGATGTACTTGTCATATTGGCATAGCCTTCCCCAGCGGAGTCGCCAAAAAGTGTGTTGACACGGAAACGTGCCCCCGCACTTGGGTCAGTTCGACGATCCAAAAGTGCACGGATACTTAGGAACAAGCCTAAGTGTGATGTAGCACCGACGTCGTGTTTCGACTACCCTTAGTCGTGATAAGGGGGTGGAGTCGCCAGGAAACTAGATTACACAAAATAATACAATTAGCTAAAAGGGATAGATTAAACAGAATAAAATCAGCAAACCAGTCGAAGCCCCGTCTGGTTCGAAGTTTGGTGCGAAGGGGTCACCGAAGTGTACCTTCAGCGTCTGGTGCGAAGTACTCCGCCGAAGGGTGCTTCGGCGTTCAGACTGATCCGGCCGAAGATGGACTCCAAACGGATCTGGACGCGATGATCACTTCTGAACAACGGGGTTCGGCATGAGATCTCCGATACAGTGAACTACGGGATAATGACGCGAGGGCCACACGCGGGCGCAACTTCGTCCGATGCGGAGTATGGTCGTGGCGAAGCCTGTTGCCGGAGCCTGTAGTCTCACCGAAGGGTGTCCTGGTGACCTCCGAAACCGGTCTCTCAGCTCTGGACACCTCCGACGAAGTAGATCCGAACGTGGTAACCTGCAAAAAAAGAGTGCGAAGTACCAATTCAGCCTGAGGACCGAATTTTGCTAAGTGTTGCACTAGTAGCGAAGGTAGCAATCTATTACGCAGATTAGCGGATACTTCACAGGCGAAGTAACAAGGCGATAGCAATCTATTACATAGATTAACGGATACATCACAGGCAAAGTAACAAGGGTTACCACTGTTCCGTACTGGCCGGCAGATCGAGGGCTTCCAGGCAAACCCACAAAGACGTACAGGAAAATAAAGGTAAAGTAAATACGATCAAAGCATAGGGCTTTGGTTTGGTTTGAGTTTGGGGGCTTCTACACTATCCTCGCCTCTCTATTTATAGGGGCTTAATCTCTGATCTAATCTGCTATTAATCTGGCCAGATAGAGATAAAAATTGAGCTGGAAACGCATACAACTCTACCTCTACCGAAGTGGGCTTCGGCCAGGCCCGTCGAGGCCTGCTCCTCGGGTCGAAGCTTCGACGGCGTGGGCCTCCGAAGGCTTCCCGGTCGAAGCCCATGGGTCGGCTAGAGGCTTTCGGAGCCCATAGCTCAATGGACTTCAGCCCTGTAGGGCTTCAGACAGACCCTAGACATGTGTATTTTCGGCCCAAATAACCAAAACTGATATTTTGACAATCTAGCCATTAATGCCATTTTTTACTATCAACAGTTAGATTATTCTTCGTGTGGAGTATCTTGGCCTCTATAGCTAGCCTAATGTTCTAGTGTTCTCTCGTCTAGCATAGGTTTTCCTTGGAATATTTTACTCCTGCACGATTTTTCCTGTTGACGTGTTCCTGGAGTGTTTTTCTCTTGGGTTATTATTCTTGCGCAGAACTGCTTGTAGCAGGAAAGCAGCAACTATGGGTGGCAGTAGCCTATGGCTTATGCCTAAGGCTAGCTATAGTAGCTAGTTTGTAGAAGTGTACTGCGGCTACTCGTGTGATTTCCAAGAAGCCTACTGCATAGGGAGCGCATCAAAGCCAGGAGTTAAGCTAATCTTTGCCCTAGTTTTCTATGCACGCGCAGTTTTGGTCAGGACTGGTTCGGTGCTTGTTATTTGGAGAAGTGAACTCGCCCGATTTTTTTTTGTGCTCCATCACGTTCGAAGTTGTCTGATCAAAGTATTTAGCGAAGTCTGTTCATAGTGTCGTAGTAGTTTGCCGAAGTCCTTGCTCTAGGATTTTTAGCTTCGATTGTCCGTGCGAAGTACCAGGGTCTTAACTGTGCGCATGGATTTGCATTAACAAGAGAAGCTAGGCATAGGTCTCTCAGGCTACGGCAGAATTCCAGTGAAGCCCACTTTTGCAGCGAAGCCTGTTCACTAGCTTTGATTCCCTAACGAAGCTCATGTGAAAGCTTCGAATTGTTTTTTGGCTTGCAGTCTTCAGTCAAGCTTTGGTCAGCTTTTGATCAGGCTTCGATGTTCACATTTACAGCCTTCCCATGAGGACCTCGGACAGACTTCGGCGCACACAAATCTTAGGCTTCGCAGAAACTTCGTTTGTCCTTTCGAATATTGTTTTACAGACTTTGAACCGAGAGCATGAATTTGAACTGTAATACTTCGTCTTGTTTTGCATGTTTTTTGAGTAAATGTTTCTTTTAATGATGTGTGAACTGCTTATGGTTTGAATGATCTATTAATCTGCCTTTCAACATCGTGTTGGTGTCTTCTCGATTAAGACACTGGTTGTTTTTAGGCTAGATTATTTTCTTGGCTTTAGATCTGTTAGTTTCAGCTGGTTGTTTGTCGAGGTGCGTTGGGTGTTGGGAAAAGGCCATTGATTCGCAAGAATTTTAGGCGCCCATTCACCCCCCCTCTGGTCGCTACTTTCGGTCCTACAAGTGGTATCTGAGCCTAGTTAGGGTTTTTCCATACCTTAACTGGTTCTAAACCAGGTAGTGATCATGACTTCTTCTGGAAAGGTCCCGTCCCTTGAAGCTTTTGGCTATACTTATTGGAAGACTCGCATGCGAGCCTATCTCATGAGCCACAGCGCGGACATTTGGGACATTTGTGTCACGCTACTTTCACCATATTGCCTATTGCCGAGCCTACATCCGCTGATATTGTTGCCCAGCATCAGAACAACAACAAAGCGGTGAAATATTTGTTTTCTGGTTTAGGTCCCACTGAATTTGAGCGTGTGAGCCATCTCTACACTGCTAGAGAGATCTGGGCTACCCTCCAGGCATACCATGAGGGGATAGCCCAGGTCAAGGCTCGGCTCTATCAGACCTACCGGCGTGAATATGAAAATTTCACACAGAAGTCGGGTGAATTTGTTGAAGCCTTGTTTGGTCGTTTTCAATCGATCATCAACAAGCTTCGGGCCAACAAGGCCGAGGGAGTTCAGCTGGTCTCAGATCATGAGCAGGCGCTCAAGGTTCTTCATACCTTGGACCCTAAGATCTGGAAAATCAAGGTATCCTCCATCATTGAGAGCACCTCTTATGATACCTTGACAATTTCTAAGTTGTTCAGCAAGCTCAAGGCCACAGAGGTTGATATCCAGTTGAGATCAAATCTCACTGGCTCTGGATCAAAAACCCGTGCCCTTGCTACAACTTCTGCTGACCCATCCTCTATGAGTTGTGCTGGGTTCTCCTTGATGTCTATCACTGAGGACCAGCTTGAGTCGCTAGGAGACGATGATCTGTGTCTGTTTAACAACCGGGTGCGTCATGTCTGTGATAAGTGAATGTTCAAAAGACATGGCACAAAATCCGGATGCTTTGAGTGTGGTGATCCAGGTCATTTCATTGTCGACTACTCCAAGCTCAATGGTCACAAGAAGGGTACCGGTGGTGGCTCCTACAACTCCTACAAACATGACATCTCCTCCTTCACAAAGGGCAAGCCCAAGACAATATTCTTCAGAAAGGCCTTGAAGGACTACCAGGTGTGAGAACAAGAAGCGAGACAAGGCCTTCTTCGTCGATATGGAGAGAAGCTACTCCAAGCGGTCTTCGTCTTCTTCCTCTTCATCAAACTCAAGCGATGAGGAGATCGTGATCAGGAAGGGGAAGGACAAGGACGATCCGGCGGGCCTCTGCTTCATGGCCTTTGGGGACAGGCCGAAGAGCCGCTCACATAACCCCTCACATGGCTCTTGGGGATAAGGAAGAAAGGGCTCCCTCGATGACTCCGACGACGATGATGATGAAAAGGTATCTTCCTATGAATGTGAAATCATTGATTTACTTGAAGAGAACCGTCAGGAGTTGAGATATCGAGAGAAACTACTTGGAGGGGCTAAGAAGAGGATAGATGAGCTTGAGAGTGACCTTGTCGTGGCCAACGGAAGGATTGAGAGTCTATCTCCTTCCCCTTTCTTGGGTGGCAGCAGTGAGTGCCCAAATTGTGAGGTGTTACTGTGTGACCTGACGACTCTGAAGTCTAGGTACACAGAGAGGGTAGATGAGAGGGACGCTTTGGCCACTGAGCTTGCACTACTACAAACCGTCACTGTAGTGGCGTTGGGCAAAACCACTGTAGTGAAGGGCCATTAGATGCCCGCCACTACAGATGCTGGTGCTGACAGCAGCACTGACGCCCGCCACTATTGTTGGTAAAGTAGTGGCAGTCGGTGCTGACGTCATCCCGGACAGCCACTATTGTACCAATAGCAGTGGCGGGCGCTGGTGATGCCCACCGCTGCTAATATGGCCGCCACTAAAGTATTGATGACATCACTTGCGACCGCCACTACTATTCTAGCTATAAATGCGCAGCTTCTTCCTCCCCGAGCTCTACCGGAGTTCGCATTTAATGTTGTCCGTACAATGGCGACAAAAATCTAGATAAAGAGGGGGAGGCTTTGTTTTCGTTTCTTTTGAAGGATTTCATTCTAGGAGGTAAATCCATGCCGAATCTCACATTTATTTTGTATTTAATCATGTATACAATGAGTTATTAGAGTTTTACTAATTTAGGGTTTGTGAATAGAAATTTTCAAATAATCTTCCATTTACAGTGTTACCTTCTCCCAAATGAACAAATATGACCCTCCTCACAATTATTCATCACTTGTATATTGATTTACGTCATTTTAATCTCTTTTTTAATTTGATTTATGATTATAGATCTAGAGTTATGTTGTTTGGAGAGAGAAACCAATATAGTTAATTTATTTAATAATTTTTTCTGCTTAATAAATAGTTTTAATTAAAACATTTATTTTTAATTAATGTTGTTATGAGCGATAATAAATCAATATATTTTCAATTTGTAAATTACTAAAATTAACAATAATTAATTTATTAATATTTTTTCAAATAATATATGTTTTAGATGGAGCACAAGTCCTGGATGTACTCGTCCAACGATGGAGATGTGGTGGCATATTTTAACAGAGTAACTGAATTTACTGAAGCTGCCGCACAATATGCTTCCCGTCAGAGTGAAGAGGCAATATATTGTCCTTGTAAAGTTTGTAAAAATGAAGCGATGTATCCGTCTTCTGATCATAAAACCATACGATTTCACTTGTTGAAAATGGTTTCGTGAACAACTATTATATATGGACGAAACACGGTGAGATGGGCCAAAATCCTCCCGAAGATTCTGATGTGCCGCAAGATGCTCATCAACATAGAAGAGGTTGTGATCATACATCCGACATAACACATGATGATGTTGATCAACATGATGATGATGACGCCTTTGATGTGGAGGAACTGATGCGAAATGTTGCGTCTGAGGTGTTGTTGCAGAGAACTACAACCAAAGGATACGATAACTTTGAAGCACTTGACAAAGCATCAAAAAACCTTCTTTACGAGGAATGTCACTGGATGCAATAAGCAGTATACTGTGTTGTACACAATTCTTGAGCTTATGAAATGGAAGGCCAACAATGGATGGTCTGACACTAGTTTTACCAAAAAACCACAAATATCGAAGAAATAGGAACCATTTCGACGGTACAATCGAGCTTGAATAGCCTCCACGAAATCGAGATGGCAAATTTCTATTCGAAATGGTAAAGAATATCAAAGTTGTTTTCGGAAAGAAGAGGAAGAAATCTGAAAAAATTTCAAAGGACGCTCCATTTAAAAAGCAGTCGATCTTCTTTAGATATTTGCCCTATTAGAAGGAGTTGGAGATTGGTCATGCTATCGATACAATGCACGTTGAGAAGAATGTCTTCGAAAGCACTATCGGTATTTTGTTAGACATACCGGGCAAATCAAAAGATGGACTCAAAGTACGAAGGGACCTTCAAACTCTCGGAATTAGACCCGAGCTTCACCCACAGGAAAGGGCCAATGGAAAATTTTTCCTTCCGGCTTCTAGCTATAACCTCACAATTGACGAGAAAAGATCAATATGTAGGTGTCTACATGGAATTAGAGTTCCAACAGGATTCTCAACAAATATAAAGAATATTGTCTCCGTAGCAGATTTGAGGACGAGCGGCTACAACACTCATGATTGTCATGTTATGCTTGGGCTATTCCTCGCCATCGCAGTAAGAGGAGTCAAACATTCATTTTTGAAGATGGTGATAACATGCATGTGTCACTTCTTCAATGTCATATCAAAGAAGGTGATCGACACTGAAGAGTTAAATGAATTACGTAAACAAATGAGGGAGGACTATGTGTCAGCTTGAGATGTGCTTTCCTCCTTCATATTTTGATATTATGGAGCACTATATGATACATATAGCAGACCAAATCTTTGTTCTCGGTCCAACGTACCTGCACAATATGTATGCGTACGAGCGTATAATGGTTATCTTCAAGGGTTACGTACGAAATCGTGCTTATCCAGAGGGTTCCATGATAGAGGGCTACACGACTGAGGAAGTCACTGAGTGCTACGCAGATTACATAAGAGATGGAAGACCAATAGGAGTTCCCATGTCCTGGCACCATGGAAGACTCACCGGTAAAGAAACTAAAGACAGGAAAATCATACGAGACAATAGTTACCAAACAATAAGAGAATCACATTACAGTGTAATGCATCAGTTGGCAATTATGAGACCATATGTTGAACAACACCTGCAAGAGCTTCATGAAAAGAATGAAGATCACGATGAACAATGGATTATGAAAGAACACAAAATTATTTCACATCATGGCTGAGGGATCTAAACCTTTCGATTGGAGAAACCGACGAAGAGATGATGATAAATAAATTGTCTTACGGTCCATTGAGCATGGTTAAAACATGGCAAGTGTATGACATCAATGGTTTCACATTCTATACCAAAGCAAAGGATCAAAAGAGTCAGCGCCAAAATAGTGGTGTCAGAGGAGAAGCAGAAGATAGCACTGGACAAAAGAATGCTTACTATGGATACATCGAAGAAATATGGGAACTTAACTACGGGAACTCTATAGAAATCCCTGTATTTAAGTGTCAGTGGGTCAGACATCTAGAAGGTGTGGAGGTGGATGATTATGGGTTTACGATAGTTGACCTTAATAAGGTGGCTTATAAAGATGACCCTTGGATACTCGCTCAATCCTGTGGCACAAGTATTTTACATACTTGATCCTAAAGATGAGAAAAAAATACATTGTTGCTCCAGGAAAACAAAGAATTGTTGGAGTTGATGGAGTCGAAGACGAAGAAGAATATAATCAGTTTGATGAGGTGCCGTTTTTCGTTGACATATCAAGGATCAATGTGGTTGAAGCAAAACTGTCATTTGGCAGTGTGATTCCTTATCTACGCACCAATGGCGATGGAAAATTAGTGCAAGGCTAGATCATTTATGTTTAGCGTGCGTATTTGTAAAATCAAATATGTCATTTATTGTTAAAACATTTCAAGATCAAATGAGGATTTAATTAAACATCAATAGAAAATTTATTAAAATATTTAATGTTTGGGGCCAACAGCAAGGTTCAAATCTCAAACCGCCTGTCGGCAGCGAGGTTCGAACCTCGAACCGCATGGCCCCAAGTGAGCCCCCCGCACCACTGCGCTACTAAGTGTTTCACGTCATTGTAGGAAGTGTATTATATGCTATATATATAATCCCTACCTCTATTAGTAGTGGCGGGCTGGATGACGTCAGCATGCCCACCACTACTAAGAGAAAATAGCAGTAACGGGCAGAATGACGTCAGCATGCCCGCCACTGATAATACACCTATATATAATTTCCACTCCCGCCGTCCGAAAACCTAGTTTCATTTTCTAAACCCTAAACTCCCGTGTCGCCCCCCTCCTCCCGTCGCCACCGTCGACGTCCCGGAGCACAGTCGCCGCTGCCCTCCGCCCAGTCGCCACCTTCCTCAGAGCCCATCGCCTTCGGTCAGTAAATGATTATTATTAACCTATCTTTGTCTTATTTTATTCGAGCTTAGGGTTAAAATGATTTCTAATTGTTATATTAATTTATGCATGGTAATATAATTTAGTATAATATTAATAGTAGAATGCACTATAACAATAATGTTTTTTAATGTACTATAAAAAATTTCTGAGAAAAAAAATTTCCACTATAACAATAATGTTTTTTAATGTACTATAATTTTACTAGCTTAGGGTTTTTAATGTTATATCAATGTGACAAAAAAATTGCAGATGGCTCCTCCTAAGATTGAACCAAACAGTGGATCCTCAGACTCTACATCAAGTGGCGTGTGTGAGGTTTGCAAATGCGGTAAACATAAGGTACATGATGGTGTAGTTTGCAGTTGTTTGGCGAAGGAAAGTGATTCTCATAATGGACTCCGACTCGGAGGACGACTCGCGATCGCCGCAACCAGATAGGGTAAGTGTTGGCAGACGGAAGAATGATGAGACAACCGGTGGTAGAGGGAAACATGCCGAGGCTAGCGGTGGAAAAGGGAAGCATGTAGAGCAATGCAGCAGCAAGAGGAGGAAGGAGGCAAGATCCTCTTTTTATGCAAATTTTATATTTTTATCATCCAATTCAATCATTGATAAGTTGTTCTCACTATCGCCGCCGCGTGTATTTTCTTGTTCAGGAACATGGAGAGCAGTTTAGACTACCTGATGATGCCGAGTTGGTTGAGGATTGGCAAGTTGAGGCTTTTAATCTGTTTAACCAGAAATAGGTTGGGTTTGTGCCAAGGAAGAAGAAGAATCTCCAAACCATATCTTTCTTTTGGGTTTGACCAGTAGTGCGTTTCGATGTGTAAGCTGGTTTCCCCAGCCTGGACTTGTGTTTGTTTACATGCTTTCAAATAAACATGATGTGTCAAGCGAGCCCCCCGCACCACCGCGCTACAAAGTCTCGATCATATCGTAACAACATGTAATAAAAACACACTTAATGAAATAAAAACAGTAAACTAAGGGAGAAAAATACCAATTTTTGCAATTAGAATATTGGTGTTGTATTTTTATTGTACAAAAAGTTTCAATTTCAAAGGAATAATAAACTATAGATTTTGCTTTCAACCTCAGTCATTTCTTCTCTAAACCCTAATGCATCCCCGGAGAATCTCATGTTTCTTAATGAAATAAAAAAAAGTAAACTGAGGCAGAAAAATACCAATTTTTTAAATTTGATAAGTTATGATGTATGTTTATTGTTAAAAAAATCAAGTTCAAACTAGAATTTAAACATGAATAAAAAAATCATGAAAATTAAAATAGAAATGTAAAAAAATGTTTGGATGCTAGCAGCAAGGTTCGAACCTCAAACCGCCTGCAGGCAGCAAGGTTCGAACCTCGAACCGCATGGCACCAAAGCAACCCCCGCACCACTGCGCTACAAAGTGTTTCACAACATGAGTGGCAACGTATGCTAGATAACCCCCACCTCTCATAGTAGTGGGGGTCGGGTATGCTGACGTCACCAGCTCGCCACTGCTATTCCTTTTAGTAGTGGCATCGAGCACCAGCGGCGGGCGGATTAATAGTGGCGGGCTGGCGCCGTCAGCATGCCCGCCACTGCTAATACAACTATATAAAAGTTTTTGCTCCCGCCGTCCGAAAACCTAGTTTCATTTCTAACTCCCGTGCGCCGAACTCTGCCCATTGCCGCCGCTCCCGGAGCCCACGCCGCCCTCGGAGCCCAGTTGTCGTCGTCCCCGAAGGCCGTCGCCGCCAAACTCCGCACGTCGCTCCCAAAGCCCACGCCACCCTCGGAGCTCGTCGCCACCAAACTCCGCCCAGTCGCTCCTGGAGCCATCGCCGCCATCCCCGAAGCCCGTCGCCGTCGTCCCGGAGCACGCGACGCCAGCCGTCCCTGGAGCCCGTCGCCTTCATCCCTGAGCCCACGCCGTCGTCCCGGATCCTGCACTGCCGCCCTCCACACATCACCACCATCCGGAGCCCGTGTCGCCGCCCTCCACTCGTCACCACCGTGCTGAAAAAAAAGGTCAGCTAGTGCCCTTTTTTACTGTTATGGCAGTGTTTACTAGCGAATCTAGGATTTTAGGATAGTTTCCATTATTTTGCCGATAAAATTTTAATTACATTTTTATTTGTATGGTTCTAAACACATAATTTTTGAAGATAGTGTTAATAACATTATTTTCCTAATAAAGACACTATAATTTGAAGAGGGGAGAAGGGAGGCGGTCGGCTAGATCTGAAGAGGGAGAGTTAGGCGACTGACGGGATCTAGAGAGGGGAAAGTGTAGGTGAACGGTGAGATTTGCACAGGGGAGAAGGCGGGCATTCGACGGGCAGCGGTGTGAAGCACGGGCGACGGTGGTGAACAAATAAAAATAGAAAATGTTGATTGTGGAATGCAGTTTAGGCCTATCTTTATTTTATTTTTTCTATTTTGGTTGAATGTGTTCTATTTTGATTCAGAAATTTCCCCTTGAATTCATTGCAAGGTGTTTAGATAATTAAGTTTGTTTAAATTTGATTTCTTGATCAGACATAAAGATTAAATAGCAAGTTTGTGATATAGTCTTTAATTTGACTCATTGGAGCTAAATCTGTGATTTAGTTTGGAGGAGCATTGGGTGTTTTGAAAGGGCCATCTAATTCAAAAGAATTTTGTCGAGGCGCCTATTCATCCCCCCTCTAGTTCTTGAGTGAAGTCTTCTATATCTAAGTTATGCCATGAGAAATATTGCATACCACATTACCACTTTTTTAGAACAACTTTTAGAGGCCTATGATGCAAATAGTAATTGAGTTATCTCATGTATGTCATCAAGCCATGCGACACATCCATTCCTATCAACAACTTCTTCTTTCTCGTGTTGCTGACAGGGAATGGATGTGCTCACGGTTCCATGGCAGCCATGAACATATTTGAAAAACAACACAAAATATGCTGAGGCCTCAACAACACAAGAGAGAGAACAACACAATCTCCTAACTTGAGGATTAATATAGTAGCTTCAGAAGTAATAGCTGACTACTGTAGCCAAGAAGAGTTTTCATACATTTCCCACCTTTGGCACTGTGATCAGTTTACTACTGCTATTACTTCTGAGGCTACAGTAGTAAACTGATCACAGTGTCAAAGGTGGAAAATGTATGAAAACTCTTCTTGGCTACAGTAGTCAGCTATTACTTCCGAAGCCACTATATTAATTCTCAAGTTAGGAGATTGTGTTGTTCTCTCTCTCTAGTGTTGTTAAGACCTCAACATATTTGTGTTGTTTTTCCCTCTAATGTTCCATGGCAACAAAATATGCTGAGGCCGCAACAACACTGTGATCAGTTTACTATTGTTATTACTTCTAAGGCTACTATACTAATCCTCAAGTTCATCCGGCTGAAAGCCAACATTAGATTCTGCAATTCCTTTTAGAGGCCTATGATGCAAATAGTAATTGAGTTATCTCATGTATGTCATCAAGCCGTGGGACACATCCATTCCTGTCAACAACTTCTTCTTTCTCGTGTTGCTGACAGGGAATGGATGTGCTCACGGTTCCATGGCAGCCATGAACATATTTGAAAAGCAACACAAAATATGCTGAGGCGTAAACAACACTGTGATCAGTTTACTACTGCTATTATTTCTAAGGCTACTATATACTAATCCTCAAGTTCATTCGGCTGAAGGCCAACATTAGATTCTGCAATTCCTTTTAGAGGCCTATGATGCAAATTGTAATTGAGTTCTCATGTATGTCATCAAGCCGTGTGACACGTCCATTCCCGTCAACAGCTTCTTCTTTCTCGTGTTGCTGATAGGGAATGGATGTGCACATATATAGTTCCATGGCAGCCATGAACATTTTGAAAAACAACACAAAATATGCTGAGGCCTCAACAACACTGTGATCAGTTTACTACTGTTATTACTTCTAAGGCTACTATATACTAATCCTCAACTTCATCTGGCTGAAGGCCAACATTAGATTCTGCAATTCCTTTTAGAAGCCTATGATGCAAATTGTTATTGAGTTATCTCATGTATGTCATCAAGCCGTGGGACACATCCATTCCTGTCAACAACTTCTTCTTTCTCGTGTTGCTGACAAGGAATGGATGTGCTCATGGTTCCATGGCAGCCATGAACATATTTTAAAAGCAACACAAAATATGCTGAGGCCTAAACAACACTGTGATCATTTTACTACTGCTATTATTTCTAAGGTTACTATATACTAATCCTCAAGTTCATCCGGCTGAAGGCCAACATTAGATTCTGCAATTCTTTTTAGAGGCCTATGATGCAAATTGTTATTGAGTTATCTCATGTATGTCATCAAGCCATGAGACACATCCATTCCAATCAAAGCTTCTTCTTTCTCGTGTTGCTGACAGGGAATGGATGTGCTCATGGTTCCATGGCAGCCATGAACATATTTGAAAAACAACACAAAGTATTCCAGAAAGCACAGGAAATCGCTGAGTTGGAGAAGACTGGAAAGTTGAAGCTCGAGGGATGTAATGACTAGCTTACATCTGCTCTCGGAAATGAGGAACATCGAGGGCGCACCCGAGGTGTCTCTTCTATAGCACCCTAGAAAAATACTTTCAAGAAACAGGAGGGTGCCACATACAAGAAGCGTCAAGCACGCACAACGACGCCAGTAGAGCGCCGTGCAGAGTGGGAGCAACACTTTTTTGAATTTATTAACGAGAATCCAAACATAATGGAGGCTGCAGCGGGACAAATAATTGTGCCAGAGGTACGACTCGACGTACCAAGCAATGTTGGCTCAGTACAAGACAAATTTCCTATAAATTATATTAAAGAGGACACACCATGCAGCCTGCATGTACCGATAGGGCGCAAAGGGCATTCCCAAGAGGTTGCACGAGGCATTGCTATGCCTGGGGATTTATTTCACAATCGGCCTATTCCTGCTGACTATACCAAGGTTCAGGTCAATGAGATCACCAACGACAGATTTATTAATGACCCCTTGGATCTTCCAATGCCTAATGAGGGGATTGAGACAATCGGAGATGCTCTAAATAACTTTGTCCTATTGGCGAGCCGAGATATCAAATTACTACAGACAAGTTCTCAGAGTAAATCACCTATTGTCTCATCACAATCTCCCACATATCTTTCATCTCAGGATGTGCAAAATATAGGATCTTTATCACCTGTTGATGAGCGTGAGATAGAGGAAAAGGCAGAGGAAGAGCCAGTGCCCGATAAAGTGGCAGAAGTGATAGAATCGAAAGTGACTTCTGATCCTCAAGTGACAAAGCCAGTGTCAGTGCTTGAGCCCACTAATGAGCCCAACACAAATGTGCCAGAGCCAGATCAAATGCCAGTGCCAGTTCCGGCTGAGCCTCAAGTGCCAGTTCTGGCTGATCCTCAAGTGCCGGTGGCCAAGCCCATAACAAAAGTGCCAGTGCTAGTTGTCGAGCCTGAAAAACAAGATGCATGCCCAAAGCCAGCAATCCACAAGATAATTGTTCAAGCTGGGCAGTATTCTGCGCCGAAATCTGAGATGCATAAATTTTTTACTACTATGGGGCAAACACGTTCTATGCCCGAAGCGGCTCCCATAAAGGCTCCTGTACAAAAGCATGCGGGCTCACTTTCTGTTGATAAATGGACCTACGGAGACGAGGATTATATCGAATACGAACCAGACAAACCATTATTACCCCAAGGAGTACTTAGAGTATGCCTTGGATGATGAAAACATTTCATGACTGGTACCTCGAAGCGTCTTCGTTAGGAGTAACACAAATAGAACTGAAGGTTCCACAAGAAATATTCAACTGCCCAGAGTTTAAGCTTGCACTATTTTTCGATGACTTCCATCGGATGTTTCGTCTGAAGCAAACCGACATCACAAGCATGATGCTCTGGTGCATGTAAGTACTTTATACTTTGTCAATACAAAGCAAAAATAAATAATGTCTTATATTGACTATTGTTTCATAACATATGCAGTTGTAATTCATGCTGTGACGAGTCTAATATGTATGGGTACTTGAACCTGTCATTAATAAGCCAAAGTGCGCTGAACCCGACACTAAACCAGAACGATAGCAAGTACTGGACTGCGGGTAAGAAAAAATTTCAAAAAAAGATGTTCAATAAAGACGAAAGACACACTTAAGAAGAACAAAAAGAGTTGTGCCGCGTTGTATATTGCGCGGTGCATGGATCAATGGAAGGACAGAGAAATGATAAGTGGGGCATATAACTTTAAGTAAGTATACCCACTATATCCACTTAATCACGTTTTATCGATTATGAAACTAACATAATCATATATTACTTCTTTCGATAGTGATCATTGGATTGCACTTCTAATATACCCAAAGAGCTCAAGGGTTTATGTGCTCGACTCGCTCGACAAACCCAAAAAGAATATCAAATATATTAAATGTTATTCAAGTGCATATAGATACTACGTGGAAAAGTTAGGTGGCCCACATGATCCACAAAGGCCGAAAGATATGCTTATCAGAACCAACTATCCGGTAATATTATATTTTTAAATTTCTTAACTCAATTGATAAAGCCAAACTATATATCGTTCTAACTTTGTCTATTTTGAAGTGTCACAAACAATCTCTTGGTTCCGTGCATTGCGGCTATTATACTTGTGATTTCATGAGCAATAACTTAGGAAAGTTTGTGCGGACAATATCTGAGGATACTAAAGAAGTAAGTTGATTTCTTGTGTGTTAATCTAATATAACTTGCAGGCGTATGTACTTATATTTTACGTATGCAGGCGTAAGGTCCATCAACCGTTGCCCAGAAGAGCCAACTCTCAGAATCACAAATGTACGAAATCGTATCAAGGATGTGCTGCTTCACGATGCATGAGATTCTTCATGAGCTTGGAGCATTTTTCGATCGTGAGAGTGAAGTGGCCAAGCATCCAACTTTGTATGATTGGGCCGGAAGAATGAAAAGGCAAACCAAGATATGAGTTGGCCTTCCAAGAAAACATAAATCGCATGAGCATGTATTTGTGAAACAATGGTTAATTTTGAAATTTTGATAGATGTAAACTTTTTAGACTTGATGTGTGATGAAATGTAAATTTGTAAATTGATGAGATGTGTTGTTGTTGTTGTGTATGTAGATGACTGTGTGAAGCATATAATGTAAACTTTTGTAAATTGATGAGATGGATGGTTGTTGTGTTGATGTGTTGTTGTTGTGGATGTGTATGTGGATATGTGGATGTTTTGCTGCTGTGTATGTGGATGGCTGTGTGAAGCATATAATTTCTGTGTTTTGGTTTGTGGGATCACAGCATTCTGTGTTATGGGTTATACACAGCAGTGGCGGGCAGATGAGGTCAGCTTGCCCGTTACTGCTGTTGACACAGTGGTGGCGGGCGCGCTGACATCATCTGCCCGCAACTGCTATTGATAACAGTAGTGGTTGGCAGATGATGTCAGCGCGCCCGTTACTGTTGTTGACATAGTGGTGGCGGGCGAGCTGACCTCATCTGCCCGCCACTGCTGTTATCAATAGTAGTGGCTGGCAGATGAGGTCAGCGCGCCCGCCACTGCTGATGACACAACGGTGGCGGGCACTCTGCCTGCCACTGCTAACCAGGGATAGCAGTGGCGTTAGAGCAGTGGCAGACTAGATGCCCGCCACTATAGGTCATTTTTGCCCGCCGCTACAGTGTCGCTTGTAGTAGTGTTGAGAGTGCTCAGCTGGAGCTGTGCCACTATCGTCGTGCCCTATGTTGATTGCCCATTCCATCTAGCTAGTTTAGTTGAGCTAAAAGCCAAGGATGATAGGAGTTGGTCGAGTTGGAGAGAGTCAAAGCTGAGCTGGAGTAGACCTAGGCTAGAGATTGAGACATTGTCAGTTCCACCCACTGTTTGTGAGAACTGCTTATCTCTTAGATTGGAGTTGATCAAGCTGAAAGCCGAGAAGTCTGTCCAAGTCGATAGAGAGTGTGAGACCTGCTTGTCTCATGTGGAGGTACTATCTTCCTTGAGAGAGGAGCTAGCTGATGTTCAGAATGAGAACTTTTACCTCCGTCAGATCCTGAGTTGGGTGAGTGCCAGAGAGCCACAACTCGACATGATGATCTAGCAGTTTAAGAGGCAGGATGGGTTAGGGGTAGGCTACACCTATACCAAGGCTGACTTTGAGAGTGCCATTAGCCGAGCAGTGGAGTGGAGTAAGATGACTCCTGAATAGAGATATCCCAAGACTCACTCCACTAAGTCTTTCTAGGCTAGTCAGCCCAAGGATGGAGTGTTTCAAGAGCATCCTAAAGCTCCACCCAAGAAGCCCATCTGGATCCCAAAGCCCAAACATCTCCACACTTCTCTAGACTCTCTACCTGGACCCTCTCACTCCAAAGAGTCTACACCCAACACCACCAAGCCCAAGAACCCCAAGCCTCAACCACATCCCAAGAAGCCCACCTATCATTGTGAGTACTGTTAGAAAGACGGGCATCTTGAGGAGTATTGCTTCAGGAGGAAGCGGGTTGAGAGAGTAGAGAAGAGCTCGTGGTGGGCAGGAGCAGTTCTACCAGTAGGGTGGTAGACTGAGAGTTCCTCGATGCGGGGAGAGGCTAGAGGCCAGGCCGTGTCGTGTAGATGGTGGTAGAGGAGACGGCTTTCATACCCGTGCTCCGGAGGGTGGTGCTCGCTCCGGCAGAGCTACAGGTCATTTTGGATATGTTGGGGGAAAATATTCCATCCTCAGGGTTATTGCCGTAACAGCACAAAGGCAGATAATGGATTCGAAGGTTTCCAGATGTCCATCTTCGAAGATGTCCTAAGTCAAGCTCGAAGTATGAAGATGGGCCTTGGTTCGGAGTATATCTTCGAACTAAGGTTCTTTGAGATCTTTTCTGCCTGCTAAGATGGAAGATTTATCTTTTATCCTTATTAGATTAGTCTTTTACCATTTTAGCCCTATCAAGGGTACCGAATAGTTTCCACTATGTCGGTTGTAATAGAGGGGTAAATAGGTCTTTTCCTTAATATTTGGGCCTATAAATACCCCCCATTTCACCCTGTAATAGGGACCGAATACAAGTTATTCAATACATACATTCGAACTATTCTAAGTTGTTATCCTTTCGGAGGCTTAGAACAGTTCATTTCGCAAACACTTCGTTTGTCAGTTTCTAATTTACAGAAACCTATTAGCGTAATCTTTTACGCCAACAGTTGGCGCCGTCCGTGGGGAACTTAGTCCGAGAAACTTCATTCTCTACCAATTTCTTACATCATGCCTCCTAAGCGGAGCGCACCTCGTAACCCGTTCGAAGGTCCTCTCGGATCTCCAGGAGAGGCACCATCCGACACGGTTGAGGTCGGACGGCCTTCGACATTCCCTCCACCTCAAACTCCGGAAGGAGTTTCCATCCCTCGAATATACGGAGTTCCTCCACCAACTCCTTCTATACTTCGACCACCCGGAGTCCCCCTTCCACCTTCAATCCCACTTCGAACTGATCCTCTCAGTTCTCAAGACCCGGAAGATCCTTCCGGAGGAGATGAAGACAATCTTGGTGATACGGCCACTCAAATGGCCAGTCTCCAAGCTGAAGTAGCGAGGTGGCGACAAGAAGCTGCGAATAGGCTTCGTTCTCAAGCCATCCCGGTTATTCCAGAAGTGCCCGAAGATGACGAACCCATCTATCCCGAAGCCCCGGAGAATGCCTCCTTCGATACTGAATCTCCAGCTGCATCCTGAGCTACAAAAAGTTCGCTTCGACCTGAAGTTTAAGACTTCGAAGCTTTGTAAGTATGTTGGAGATGAAGATCCTGGAGAGTTTGTCCGTTCTTATGCCCTAGCAATTGAAGCTAGTGGAGGGGATTCGAGATACCATGGCAAAATGCTTCCCCTTAGCTCTTCAAGGAGTGGCATTAAGGTGTGTTGGACCGGAAACGGTGACCAGAGGGGGGGTGAATGGGAGCTTTTAAAATTTCGGGCTAAAAACTAGCCTTCGGTTTGAGTTCTGTCTTCTGCGGAACAGGCTTCGAACACTACCTTCGGAGGTCCCTTGACAACTCCGAACGCAGGCTTCGCAGGTCCAAAAGTTCGAAGCCAAGAAGACTTCGCTCCACTAACAACCCTACGAAAATCTACTCTGCCAAGTCAGTGCAGGCTCCGCACACAGGGTGCTTCGAGCAGGCTTCGCACTTCACCCTTCGCAAGAGTGGACACCCCACTGAGGACTTTGACCAAGTACTTGGCAGCAGCAACTGGTGCTGGGCTTCGTACACGAAGGTCTAAACGCACACTGACAGACTTCGCTAGAGTCACAGACACGATAAACGTACGGGCTTCGATCAGGGCTTCGCTAGTAAGCAGCGAGGTCTCGCCTCCTGTTACACAGAGCGACAACACACTGAAAAACACACTTCGCACAAAACACCCTTCGCCTAGACAGGCTTCGGTGCACTACAACTGGCGAGGTATGTAAAGCGAGCTCAAGCAAAAAGCACACAGAAGCAGGGCTTCGTCGCTTGAACAAGGAACACAGAAAATGAACTCTCTGGAAGAATACAGCGAAGTGTGTGGCTAGTACAGGAGCTCAACAGTAAATGCTCAAAGTGTTAAATGTTACCTACCGAGCCCCCATATTTATAGCCCACAGTTCACCCAAAGGAATTGACTACTTTACCCCTAGGGTTTACATTGGTTTTGTCTCTACAGAACTGAGGGGTACAAAAGGTAGTCAACTTTATTGGAGGCTTCTCTGTCAGCCTTTGCAGAGGGGACAGCGCCAGCTTTTTGTAGAGCAGACACTGTCAGACTTGCAGCCTTTGACCTTTCCGAAGCCCCCCTTCACACGCGAGGGGTGCGGTAGCTTCGGTGAGAAGCCTTGTAGCCAGAAGGCCTTCAGCTTCACCGAAGTCAGCCTTCGATACAGTGACGGTTTTGAGCCGAAGCCGTCAAAGCCCTTGGGTCTTCGCACCAACACCTCTGGAGTGGACCACCACGGCTTCGCAACTTCGCCCAGCTCGAACTCTGTCAGTCCGTGTACCGAAGCCATGCAGGCCGAAGTACCACAAGACAACCACACTCTGAAGCCCCACCTTCGGAGTACCACCCTTCGAAGTCCCTCCTTCGTCCAAGGCCTCCGCACGAAGCATTCCATGAGCCCTTCGTCGCAGTGTCTCTACCCGAGCACACTCCTCGATGAGCCTCACCCGGACCATGCCTTCGATGCACCTCGACTTCTGAGACCTTCGTCGGGTACCTTCGAATGTCTCCCTCCAGAGCACACTTCGAACTTCTTGCCTCCGCAGAGGACTTGATCCATCCAACTCCGAAGTCACTCCATCCGGAGTACCTTCGAAGTGCCTCACCTCCGAGGACTTTGTCTCAGAGTACCTTCACCCGGAGCCACGCTCCGCACTCTCTGCCTTCACCTGGCGCACCTCGACCTGAGGACCGACCCGGACCCCCTTCGCAGCCACCGTGACGGAGCTCCCCGCTCCCCTGGCATCAAGCCTCCCGCTTGACCCAGGTTCACCTGCTTCGAACCTGTCCGTCGCCTCCGAAGTCCCTGCGCACCACCGACAAACAGACAAGTGTTTCCAGTTACTCCGGAGACCTCTCCGGGTTAGCAACCTCCGGCACACACTCCGGTGTACCGCCCAAAGTACCGAAGCCTTCGGTACAAACCCAGTCATCGTGTACTATCGGACCCCTCCGACACGCACACTCCGCTGCAACAACTGCAGCAACCAACCACCGAACACCCTTCGGCGAGACCACCTCCGAACACCCTTCGGAGGTACAACCTCCGAACCCCTTCCTGGAGGTACCCCTTCGAACAGAGGTTAAAAGCCTGTCAATCACTCATCACAAACACCGAAACCAACACTTGGTTTCTCAATCTCCCCCTTGATGAGTGCATTGACAACCAAATTCAAGTTCAAGAAAATATGAAAAATTTCAGCACACAAGTGACCATAAAAACTCAGAAAAGAGCCAAATCATGTCACTTGACAAAAGAATTTTCCTCCCCCTTTTCAAAAGAGTAAAAGCCCCTTCGGCTAATCTCAAGATAAAAACTCCCCCTGAGTTAATTTTCCCCCTTTTTTGCAACAAAGAATCTTCTCCCCCTTTATGTCAAATTTTCTCCACAGAGAACGTAGCCAGTCTCTCCCCCTTTGGAAATGCAAGCATCAAGGAGCATGAAAAAGATGCATAGTTGGGAAATGAGCAGAATTGCACAGACATATAAAGCAAAAATATGCCAATAATAACACCAATGATCATGGGCTCAGCTCAAATTAACAATCTCTAAAACATGATGAAGCATGTGATTTGATCTGTTTTGAAATAAAAGCACCACCACTTAGTCAAGGAAACTAGACAAGTAAAAACAGGGACTGCGCAAAGCTAGTTAAATTCTACTCTAGACAGTCAAGTCCAGTTCAAATGGAGCATGAAAGCAAACTAGATGATCAAAGAATTTTGTTGTTCTTTTCTTACTGCCAGGGGTTATTTGTTTGTCCACCTTATACTTTCCAATCAGGCCAAGCCTAGGCATGAAAACCATAAGAAGCTTAAAGCAATGATTTTGGCATACACTACACTATTCCAGTTCAGACCAATGTGCAATGGAAAGCAGTCTAGAATAGAGTAGTGCGACAAACAAACCCACCTGGATCTTTTCACTTAAAGCATGCAAATCATGGAGTTTTTGATTTTAACTAAGTGAACCAATTGTTGGGCACTTTATGAATATCCATGAAAATGTAGAACAATTTTTCAAGTTGCAATTTTTAGCATCCAATGAACAGTGTCTTGCTATCAAGCAGATAAAAGATAGCTAAAGCAGTCCTGCCTAAACATGCTAGATTCAAGACTAAGCAGTGAGCACGATTTGATTTTGAAAAGAAAACATCATGCACATGAATGTTTCAGATAAATTAAAAGGAGCTGAGCTGTCATGATTTCATGAATTATAATCAGGCATATAAATGCAAAAGATGTAAATGCAATTTCAACACAATTAGCAAATGCACATCCATCTAAAACTGCTCCCCCTCACAAAATGCCGTAAGGGTGACAAATACCAAGTTCCCCACGCAAGTAAGAAAATCGAGAAGCATCGAGGGGTTTTGTGAAAATGTCGGCAAGCTGGTGTTGGGTATCAACATATTGAAGTTCAATATCACCCTTCTCATTGTGATCTCTGAGAAAATGATACCGCATATCAATGTGTTTGGTTCTGGAGTGCTGAACCGGGTTGTTTGCAATACAAATAGCACTAGTGTTATCACAGAAAAGTGGAACACTCTTATAATCTAACCCGAAATCCCGCAAAGTGGAAACCATCGACAAAATCTGAGAGCAATAGCTAGCTGCAGCAACATATTCGGCCTCAGCCGTTGATTGTGCAACACTAGACTGTTTGCGGGAAGACCAGCAAACCAAAGAAGTACCCAGAAAATGACAAGTACCAGAGGTACTCTTCCTATCAATTCTACACCCAGCAAAGTCCGCATCGGAATAACCTCGAAGACATAAAGATGAAGATGCTGAATACCATATGCCAAATTCAAGGGTATGTTTGAGATACCTTAGAATGCGCTTTACCGCTTGGCGGTGCGAAGCTCGTGGTGAAGCCTGAAAACGAGCGCACAGACACACTGCGAAGTGTATGTCCGGCCTCGTAGCAGTCAAGTAGAGGAGGGAGCCGATCATGCTTCGGAACTCCTTCTGATCTACGGCTTCTCCATCTTCGTCAGGATCCAATGCTACAGATGTAGCCATTGGAGTGGCGAGGGGCTTCGCATCTGTCATGTCAAATTTGGTGTACTTCGTCTGATGGACGAAGGTACCTTGTTTGCTTTGCTTGATTTGCAAACCAAGGAAAAAGGTGAGTTCACCCATCATGGACATTTCAAATTCCCTACTCATGGTATCTGCAAACTCGGCAACCAAAGCATGAGAAGAGCCACCAAAGATGATATCATCCACATAAATCTGCACTAGGAGGAAATCTTTGCCATGCTTGAGAGTAAACAGTGTTTTATCAACAGAGCCCATCAAATACCCTCGCTCAAGCAGAAAAGACTTAAGTCTGTCATACCAAGCCCGAGGGGCCTGCTTGAGTCCATAAAGAGCCTTATGAAGTTTAAGGACTTTATGTGGGTACTTGGGGTTTTCAAAACCAGGGGTTGTTTTACATAAACATCTTCGCCTATGAAGCCATTAAGAAAAGCACTTTTGACATCCATTTGATAGAGTTTGAATCCCCGGGATGACGCAAAGGCAAGCAAAATCCTAATGGCCTCAAGGCGAGCAACAGGTGCAAAAGTTTCCGGTAAAATCAATCCCTTCTAGTTGAGAAAAGCCCTGAGCTACAAGTCTAGCCTTGTTTCTAACTATAGTCCCATCCTCCCCTTGTTTATTTTTGAAAATCCATTTTGTTCCAATGAAATGAACATTTGGTGGAGGATCAACTAAAGACCAGACTTGGTTTCTCTCAAAATTTTCAAGTTCCTCATGCATGGCATTGATCCAACTAGAATCAGAAAGTGCATGACTAACATCTAAGGGCTCGAAAGAAGCAACAAAAGCGGAATCAATGAAATGAGCATGAGAACGTGTTACCCTTTGATCAAGCTCACCAATGATCTGCTCGGGAGGGTGCATCCTTTGAACATGATGTGGAGCCTCGCGGCGGGATGCAGTCTCCCCCTCAACTTGTGCGTTGGAGTAGTCCAAGATGACCGATGTCGAGGTAGTTGCTTCGGGACCTCGTGCCGAAGTGGTCGTAGCGGGGTCAGCTTCGGGGGTTGATGTCGAGGGTAGTAGGGGTTCATCCTCGAATTCTCTGGAATCTTCTTCTTCGAAGATGGTCTGTTCCATGTCGTGTTCATTTTCCTGTTCAAAAGAAGAACTAACAGAGGTGGTTGATTCATCAAAAGTCACATCACATGACTCGATGACAGTGTTAGTCTCCAAGTTATAAACACGATAAGAATGACCATGTGTAGTGTAACCCAAAAAGATCCCGTCAGAAGATTGCGACTCAAATTTATCCAAGTTACCACGTTTTAGGATAAAGCAGCGACAGCCAAAAACTCGAAGATGAGTAACCTTGGGCTGTCTCCCAAAACGTAGCTCATAAGAAGTCAAATTTAAAATTGAGCGCAAGAAAATACGGTTTGAGATGTAACATGCAGTGTTCATGGCCTCAGCCCAGAATTTTCTAGGAGTCCTATGCTCATCAAGCATCGTCCTAGCCATCTCAACCAAGGTGCGGTTCTTCCTCTCAACAACACCGTTCTGTTGAGGAACCCGCAGAGCAGAGAATTGATGTTCTATGCCATGCTCCATGCAAAAGTCAACAAAGAGACTATTTTTGAACTCAGTGCCATTATCACTTCGAATGAATTTCAATGCACCAGGGAGTTCAGTAAAAAGTCTCAAAGCCAAGCTCCGAAAGTGTGAAAACACTTCATCCTTGCTGGCAAGAAAGAAGACCCAAGAGTAGCGAGAGAAATCGTCGACAACCACTAATACATACCACTTGCCGCCTAAAGAACTAACCCGAGAAGGACCTACAATGTCCATATGGAGAAGTTCTCCGGGTTGTTCAGCCATCACTGTGGTGACTGGCGAATGCGAAGCGGCAATCATTTTCCATGTCGACAAGGAGCGCAAACTAAATTCTTCTCAAACTTGAGCTTGGGCAATCCTCGGATCAGACCTAGGGCACTCAAACGAGCGAGCAACTCAAAGCTCATATGCCCTAGTCTCCTATGCCACTTCCAAAGCTCAGAAGTTGAATGTGCAACAAGACAATGAGAAGAACCAGATGACTCTGAAAAATCAGCTCCAAAAACTCTCCCAACTCTAAAGATCTTACACACCACAACGCCATCAGAATTGAGCACTTGCAAAGTATCGCGATGAAATCGCACTTCGAAGACCTCATCAAGCAACTGAGATACAGACAGCAAATTGTATCCCAGATTTTCAACCAAGGCAACATCTTTGAGAGTGAAATTCGAGTTAATTCTTACCACACCTTTACCTTTCACTCTACTCCTTCGATTGTTTCCGAAGGTGATATGTTCCCTTGCTTGGTTGTGGTGAGGCTGGAGAACCATGCTGCATCTCCGGTCATGTGGCGCGAACAACCGAAGTCCATGATCCACGTGCCCTCCAAGCCTCGATCTGTCACCTACACATGATAAGAATATCTCGATCGCTCAGTGCTGGGGTGAGTGAAAAAATGACGAGGCATCCAGCACTGAGTGACACGAGTAGTAGGTGCAGTAAAAGTAGACGGTCTACGCACATGATAATCTGAATGATGCAAAGTGTGAGGTCTACCTACATGCAGTGATCAAAAAGCATGACGAGGTCTCCTACTCTGACGAGGTACAAAGCTACTCGCCCGGGGTCTACCACCATATGGAACATGGTGAACACCTCGAGGAGCAAAACCTCTCCGAGAAGCACGAGGAGCCTCAAAAGCAGGACGATAGCAAAACTCAGACTCATGCATACCTAAAGATGGGTAATGCATGTCCTGGTAACTCATCGCCTGAGAGCGTCGCTCATCCTTGATGCGACAAAAATAGAACCCAACCAAATGACCCGCCCGCTGACAATAGGAACAATGAAACACTCTCCTCGGGGCACTCTCATGGGTCACAGGAGCAACTCTCACAGGCTCCTTGGGCTTCTACTGAGTGGTTTTCTTGGGAGGATTTTTCTTTGCAGGAGGTGTGGTTTTCTTTGGAGGTCGGGTAGGCTTTTTGGATGATGGGGTGTCTAACAGAGCTCTTTCTTTCTCTAGGGTAGTGGGAGAGGTAAAAACAGTTTTGGTCTTACTGTCTGAAGGTATCCTCTCAAAACCCAAACCTAGAGCTACCCCTGCTCTGTCAGCACACAGCTTGTTCTTGGCCAAGAGCAAATCCATCCTACCCTTTCCCTCAGTGCATTTATTAACCACGGAAAGAAGGTATTCATTTTTAGTCATAAGGTTCTCAGCTCGCTCTCTAACAGTGCCTAGCTGGTCCTTAAGGGTAATGCAAGTATCACAAACAAGTTGCACATCCTTAGAACTACCGGCCCTCTCCAATCTAGCCTCTAAATCATGAACATGTTTATCACGTAAATTAATGCTTTCGCGTAATAAAGAACAGTTCATGCATTCAATAATATCATGAGGTCTAGAATCCACCTCCAAAAGCTGCTTCTGTGCAGTCTCAAGCTCAGATAGAGTTTGAGCATGAACAGAACGCAACTGAGCAAGCTCACCCATGACAGTTGTACAAGAATCACATTCAGCATCATTAACTTTAGACTTAAGCATGGCATATTCAGTAGAAATAGATTCTAGCCTAAGTCTAAGGTCTTTTCTTTCTCTAGCGGCTTGCACAAGTAATCTATCCTGACCAAGAACTACTTCATTCAGCTCATCTAGTTTTATTGAAAGCTGGTCATAGGATAGAGGTACCTCAGATGAGTCCAGCTCATCGCCGCTGTGATCGCTGTCGGCCATGAAGCAAAGGCCGGTGAAGTCTCGTCCCTTCTTGTCCTTCTTGTCCTCCTTCCTTGGGGACTCCTCCTCAGAGCTCGACTCCTCAGTTGAGGACGTGTCGATGTCGCTGAGAGCAGCAACAAATGCTCTGGAAGCGGCTTTGGCTACTTTCTTAGCCATCTTGTCGCGCTTGCCCTTCACAAAAGGCTTCCTCTCCTTTTTGTGGTATTTGGGGCGCTCACTCTCATCTCTCTTCTTGAGCTTGGGGCAATTAGCCTTGATGTGAGAAGTGTCGCCACACTCAAAACAACCACTAAAACCACTTCTCCTCTAATCCCGTCTCTCATGGTGAAAACGGGTGAACCTCCGGGCAATGAGAGCAAGCTCATCATCATCTAGAGTGTCCACCTGCTCCTTTGTGACGAAGACCAGGGAGGACAAAGCAAAACCATCTGCAAGAACACAAGTGCCAGATGTGCTTGGTTCTGCAGTGGTGCCACGGCTAGTGCTAGAAACCAATGCCAATGGTTGTGGCAAAGAGCTTCTGTGCACTGCAAGAGATGCCTTGGCAATCTCTGTGGACTTCAGCTTGCTGAAGAGCTCATCACAGGTCAAGGTGTCATAACCTGCAGACTCCTCAATGCTGGATATCTTCACTTCCCATATGCTACGGTCAAGAGCATAGAGAAGCTTGATAGCCCTATCATGATCATTGTAAGCAAGCGTCCCGTTGGACCGCAAGTTACTCACTATTGCATCAAAGCGAGAAAACATGGCATCTATAGATTCACCAGGTGCCTGCACAAACAACTGATACTGTTGGTTGTATGTGCTTTGGCGCCTGGCCTTAATCTGTGTAGAGCCCTCATGAAAATAGTTAGAGTGGTCCAAATTTCCCTAGCAGTCCTAAGGTGCTGCACCCTATAAAACTCACTCCGGGTCAAACCAATGAACAGTATGTTTCTTGCCATCGAGTTGGCATTATACTAATCCTTCTCTGTCTGAGAGGTGCGAGTCTCAGCGATGGAGTATTGTGAGTCCACAATCTCCCAAATTGCATTTCCTTGGCTTAACAAGTAAGCCTCCATGCGCACCTTCCAGTATGCAAAATCAGTCCCATCGAACAGAGGAATTTTACTGCCTCTATCCATGTCGCCAACAGATCACAAAACCGGTTAAGGTCAACTGGTGATCTTAACCTACTCTGATACCAATTGTTGGACCGGAAACGGCGACCAGAGGGGGGGTGAATGGGAGCTTTTAAAATTTCGGGCTAAAAACTAGCCTTCGGTTTGAGTTCTGTCTTCTGCGGAACAGGCTTCGAACACTACCTTCGGAGGTCTGGTTCGGAGGTCCCTTGACAACTCCGAACGCAGGCTTCGCAGGTCCAAAAGTTCGAAGCCAAGAAGTCTTCGCTCCACTAACAACCCTCGAAAATCTACTCTGCCAAGTCAGTGCAGGCTCCGCACACAGGGTGCTTCGAGCAGGCTTCGCACTTCACCCTTCGCAAGAGTGGACACCCCACTGAGGACTTCGACCAAGTACTTGGCAGCAGCAACTGGTGCTGGGCTTCGTACACGAAGGTCTAAATGCACACTGACAGACTTCGCTAGAGTCACAGACACGATAAACATACGGGCTTCGATCAGGGCTTCGCTAGTAAGCAGCGAGGTCTCGCCTCCTGTTACACAGAGCGACAGCACACTGAAAAACACACTTCGCACAAAACACCCTTCGCCTAGACAGGCTTCGGTGCACTACAACTGGCGAGGTATGTAAAGCGAGCTCAAGCAAAAAGCACACAGAAGCAGGGCTTCGTCGCTTGAACAAGGAACACAGAAAATGAACTCTCTGGAAGAATACAGCGAAGTGTGTGGCTAGTACAGGAGCTCAACAGTAAATGCTCAAAGTGTTAAATGTTACCTACCGAGCCCCCATATTTATAGCCCACAGTTCACCCAAAGGAATTGACTACTTTACCCCTAGGGTTTACATTGGTTTTGTCTCTACAGAACTGAGGGGTACAAAAGGTAGTCAACTTTATTGGAGGCTTCTCTGTCAGCCTTTGCAGAGGGGACAGCGCCAGCTTTTTGCAGAGCAGACACTGTCAGACTTGCAGCCTTTGACCTTTCCGAAGCCCCCTTCGCACGCGAGGGGTGCGGTAGCTTCGGTGAGAAGCCTTGAGCCAGAAGGCCTTCACTTCACCGAAGTCAGCCTTCGATACAGTGACGGTTTTGAGCCGAAGCCGTCAAAGCCCTTGGGTCTTCGCACCAACACCTCCGGAGTGGACCACCACGGCTTCGCAACTTCGCCCAGCTCGAACTCCGTCAGTCCGTGTACCGAAGCCATGCAGGCCGAAGTACCACAAGACAACCACACTCCGAAGCCCCACCTTCGGAGTACCACCCTTCGAAGTCCCTCCTTCGTCCAAGGCCTCCGCACGAAGCATTCCATGAGCCCTTCGTCGCAGTGTCTCTCCCCGAGCACACTCCTCGATGAGCCTCACCCGGACCATGCCTTTGATGCACCTCAACTTCTGAGACCTTCGTCGGGTACCTTCGAATGTCTCCCTCCGGAGCACACTTCGAACTCCTTGCCTCCGCAGAGGACTTGATCCATCCAACTCTGAAGTCACTCCATCCGGAGTACCTTCGAAGTTCCTCACCTCCGAGGACTTTGTCTCGGAGTACCTTCACCCGGAGCCACGCTCCGCACTCTCTGCCTTCACCTGGCGCACCTCGACCTGAGGACCGACCCGGACCCCCTTCGCAGCCACCGTGACGGAGCTCCCCGCTCCCCTGGCATCAAGCCTCCGCTTGACCCAGGTTCACCTGATACGAACCTGTCCGTCACCTCCGAAGTCCCTGCGCACCACCGACAAACAGACAAGTGTTTCCAGTACTCCGGAGACCTCTCCGGGTTAGCAACCTCTAGCACACACTCCGGTGTACCGCCCAAAGTACCGAAGCCTTCGGTACAAACCCAGTCATCGTGTACTGTCGGACCCCTCCGACACGCACACTCCGCTGCAACAACTGCAGCAACCAACCACCGAACACCCTTCGGCGAGACCACCTCCGAACACCCTTCGGAGGTACAACCTCCGAACCCCTTCCGAAGGTACCCCTTCGAACAGAGGTTAAAAGCCTGTCAATCACTCATCAAAAACACCAAAACCAACACTTGGTTTCTCAAGGTGGTTCTGGTCTTTGAAGCCAGGATCAATTAATTCATGGGGACAGCTCAAGAAGAAGTTCGTAAGCAATTTTCAAGGCACCTTCGTGCCTCCAATGTCGACGGGAAGCCTTTTCCAGGTGAAGCAACTCCCTGAAGAGACATTGAGGCAATATTTTAAGCGCTTCGCTCATACGAAGTCGCAGATCCGAGGGTTGTCTACATCTTCGGTAGTTGATGCAACTAGGGAAGGCGTCACTCATCAAGGCCTTCTGGATAAGCTTCATCGGAAAAGCATATCCTCGGTTTCTCAACTGATGTCATACTTTGAGGAGTATGCAAGGTCGGAAGAAGGTTGGCTTCGAAGAACTGCAGCTACTCCATCCATATTGCAAGAAGTAAAAGTAGAAGTGAAAACTTCGGCACAGCCGCAAGAACCAGTTTTCGAAGTTCAACATGATTGGAGAAGGGGGCAGAAGCATCCTCGTTCTGAAGTCTTGAACATTGCACCCCCGCAAAAGTTCATACAGAGAGCTCCACAGCCTTCGGGGAACAAGGTCAGCGGCTGGAGGCCACCAGGGAAAACGACTGGCAAAGGACAGACCCTTTTCTGCTGCATTCATGGTGAAAATCGAAGCCATGCAACTGATACTTGCAAGGCTATACTCACTCTAAGAGGAGAATATCTAGAAAGAACTTCAGGTCGAGGTACTACCGACCGAGTTCCAGCTCAAGCGCGGCCAGAGCCGGTCCAGGCTGTGGCGCGGATAGAAAACTACGAAGCCGCAAGACGCCCTCCAGTGGCCAATGTTATGCCACCTCCGAAGCAAGAGGAAGGGCAAGACCGAGGGAAAAGAGTAGTCCTCCCCATCTCCGGAGGAGGTACCCTCGGAAGCATGTCTAAAAGACAGTGAAGAGACTATGTCAGAGAGGTGGGCCACATTGGGACTTCGTCATCTGCAGCTGCTATGCCGGAATGGTCTCACGTACCAATATCTTTTTCTGCAGAGGATGCAGCTGGCATTAAATTCCCGCATGCAGATCCACTTGTTATTACTGCTGATATTGCGGGCACTGAAGTTCGAAGAGTGTTGATTGACGGAGGTAGCTCGGCAGACATTATTTTTGTTCAAGCCTTCGATCAATTGTGCATCTCCAGAAAGCACCTTCTTCCAGCGGCTCGTCCGTTGCAAGGCTTCGCAGGACCTCCGCTTGATGCTCTCGGCCAAATAGGCCTGGAAGTTACCTTCGGAGAAGGTTTGTTGGCCCGAACTGAGGAAGTAATCTTCGATGTTGTAGATGCCCCATATGCCTACAACGTCATCTTCGGAAGAGGCATGCTGAACCAGTTCGGAGCTGTGGCGCATCACAATTATTTGTGCATGAAGATGCCCACACAAGTGGGAGTCCTAACTGTCTTCGGAGATCAAGCTATCGCCCGGAGAGCAGAATATGGTCATGGCCCCCCTCTTGATCCAAGACAAGTAAACAATGTGCAAGATAATCAAGAAAATTTTTCAACCCCTTCCGAAGCTTCGAAGAAATCCTTCCCAAGACCATGTCCTGAAGGAGAGATTACAGCGAAGGTTATTATCAAAGATGGTAAAGAATATACATTTCAATTTGGTAAAGATTTACCTCCAGAAGTTGCAACCTCTTTGGAGAAGGTGGTGGAAGAGAATTTAGATGTCTTCGCTTGGTCTGACGAAGATATCACCAGAGTCGATCGGGATATCATTGAACATAGTTTGCTCGTAAACCCGAAGGCCCGACCCGTTCGGCAAGGACTCCGAAAAATGTCTGCAGAAAGAGCTGTTCTAGCGAAAGGCGAAGTTGAGAAATTGTTGAGGGCTGGGATTATCAGAGAAGTGGCTCACACAGAATGGTTAGCCAACCCAGTTTTCGTCAAAAAGAAATCTTCCGGGAAGTGGCGCATGTGCATTGATTTCACATCCTTGAATAAAGGGAAAATTACTCGCATGCCATTATAATTTTCAGAAATTGCCTATATGCCACTGTCAGTGACTGTGGCGGCCCCATTTGTCAGTGACACACCAATGGCATATTAGCAAACCGTAAAAATTATAATGGCACAGAAAAAATTAACCCTTGAATAAAGAATGCCCTCGTGACCCCTACCCCATGCCCCGAATTGATCAATTGGTCGACTCCACAGCAGGTTCGGAGTTATTAAGCTTTCTCGACGCATATTCTGGTTATCATCAAATATGGTTGAAGCGCGAAGATGAGATAAAGACAAGCTTCGTAACTCCTTCGGGAGTCTTTTGTTATGTAAGAATGCCTTTTGGCTTAAGAAATGTCGGGGCTACTTTTTCGAGGTTAGTTGCTAAGGCTCTAGGTCATCAATTAGGTCGTAATGTGGTGGCCTATATGGATGATATTGTAATAAAGAGTGCTTTAAAGCACCAAGATAGCCTAGACTTAGCAGAAACATTTAATAGCCTTCGGGCATGTGGGATCCGTCTTAACCCCGAAAAGTGTATCTTCGGAGCTAAGGCTGGAAAATTGTTAGGGTATTTAGTTTCAAGTAGGGGGATTGAAGCTAGCCCTACGCAAATAACTGCACTACAAAAGATGGCTCCTCCAGAAAATTTAAAGCAAGTGCAAAAGCTGACTGGGCGTCTGGCAGCACTTAGCAGGTTTTTATCAAGGTCTGCGGAGAGAAGCTTGCCTATATTCAAAGCATTGAAAGGGTCTGGAGATTTTGCATGGACACCGGAGTGTCAAAAAAGCATTGAAGATATTAAAGAGTATCTCAGTAATCTCGCTACACTCACGGTGCCTACTGCGGACGAAACCCTACTCCTTTACCTTGCAGCTACAGGCTCTGCTGTCAGTGCAGTCCTTGTCAGAGAAGTGGATTTCAATGGGAAGTTGGTCCAAAATCCTGTCTATTTTGTGTCCGAAGCATTATCAGGAGCGAAAACAAGATACTCCGAACTTGAAAAGTTCGTTTATGCTCTGATAATGACTTCGAGGAAATTAAGACATTATTCACAATGTAATCGTACCAACTTCGTATCCTTTGGGAGATATGCTCCGAAGTAAGGATTCCACTGGAAGGATTGGGAAGTGGGCAGTTGAGCTAGCACCCTTCGGCATATCTTTTCTGGCAAGGACAACAATCAAATCGCAAGTCTTAGCAGATTTTGTAGCAGAATGGACTCCACCTGCAACTTTGGTTCCGGAGAAGTCAAGTGACGGAGTTTGGGCTGTTTATTCTGATGGGGCTTTCCAAGCATCCGGAGCAGGCATTGGAGCAGTATTAATTTCGCCTTCAAGGCAAAGAGCAATGTACTCCGCAAGACTCAACTTTAAGTCTACCAACAATATAGCGGAGTATGAAGGGATTTTACTGGGACTTCGAAAAGCACGTGCTCTAGGGGCTACAAGAGTTGTTATAAAGACAGACTCTCAAATAGTAGCAGGGCACGTAGATAAAAGTTTTCAGGTTCGGCATCCACAGCTTGCAAAGTACTTAGAAGAAATCCGTAAGATCGAAGCACACTTCAAGGGTATTTCCATTCGGAGTATACCAAGAGCAAAAATGTGCAAGCAGACATCTTAGCAAAAGCTGCAGCCGGAGCTGTGGATGTACTAGAAGAAGCTTTCTATGAAGAGCTCAGTACACCTTCGGTGCCACAAATTCCCTCTGCAGAGATTCTTTGCATTCCAAGTGTAGATTGGAAAAATTCAATCATGGAACTTTTACAAGGAGGGACAAATTTGCCTGAAGAGCCACATCTTTCAAGATTGAAACTCAGGGCTAGAAATTATCAAATAATCAACAGTATTTTATACAAGGCCGGAGTATGTTCCCCTTTACTCCGATGTATATCTCAGGCTGAAGGCCAAGAAATTCTTCGAGAAATTCATGAAGGCCTTTGCGGTAGCCATTTAGCCCCTCGAGCTTTGGCAGGAAAAACACTTCGCCAGGGGCTTTATTGGCCTACAATAACAGCTGATGCGGAGAGCTTAGTCCGCACTTGTCAAGGATGTCAGTGGAAGGGTCGACGAAGTCATCGCCCACCAACAGCTCTTCAAGTTATTGCTCCGGTATGGCCTATGGCCAGATGGGGTATGGATTTAATTGGTCCCTTTCCAATAGACAAGGGAAATTTAAAGTTCGCAGTGGTAGCTATTGCATATTTTTCTAAGTGGGTAGAAGCAAAGCCCTTAACAGCTATCACTTTGAACAATGTACAAAAATTCTTTTGGAAGAATATCATTTGCCGGTTCGGAGTGCCTAGACAACTCACAGTTGATAATGGAACACAGTTCGATGTAGAACCTTTCAGGAAGTTTTGCGAAGATCTAGGCATTCAGTTATGTTTTGCTGCGGTGAGACATCCTCAGTCTAATGGAGCTGTTGAAAGAGCCAATGGAAATATCTTGTCAGGGCTAAATCGAAGGATAGTAGGATTAGCAAAAGGACTGTGGACCGAAGAGCTTCCGAAGATTTTATGGTCCATTCGGACTACGCAAACAAGGTCCACAGGTTTTACTCCATTCATATTACTATTCAGAGATGAAGCTATGACTCCAACGGAGCTCAAAGCAGGATCACTTCGCAGCACCGAACCGGAGATTGAAGAAGAAAGACAAGCTTCGCTAGATTTATTAGAAGAAACAAGACTTCGAGCTGTGGCAAATTTATCAAAGTATCATCAGCAGACGAAAGCTTGGTTTGATCCGAAGGTTAAGATCAATGAACTAAGACCGGGTCATCTTGTTCTACGAAGCATTATAGCGCCAGGGAAATTAGGAAATAAATGGGAAGGTCCATATTTAATTGTTCGTTCAGGATGCCCTGGCTCTTTTAAATTAGCTAATTTAGAAGGTGAAGAGTTAGCACATACTTGGCATGCGGAGCACCTAAAGCGATACTTCGCATAAGGGCTTCTTGTAAATCACTTGTAATCATCTTCTGAATTAATAAAGCATATGGTCCAGATAGTGCCTTCCGCTCATAAACCTCCAGCTTCCAAGTGGACGCACTGGAACTGCGGGGTTGACCGAGAGGGAAGTGTCATAAAGCTGAATCATATTTTCGGACTTCAAATCATTGGTTCGATGCTTCCGACGTGGGGGCTGACATAATCCGGAGTCCAAGCCACCGGCTTGTAGGCATCCGTAAAAGAGCCCAAAACCACATCATGCGGAGTCCAAGACATTGGCTGGTAGACTTCCGTAAAAAGAGCCGAAGGTGGCCAAAACATACGGAGTCCAAGCCATTGGCTGGTAGACTTCCGTAAAAAGAGCCGAAGGTGGCCAAAACATACGAAGTCCAAGCCATTGGCTGGTAGACTTCCGTAAAAAGAGCCGAAGGTGGCCAAAATATGCGGAGTCCAAGCCATTGGCTGGTAGACATCCGTAAAAAGAGTCCAAAGAGACCATTGCAAACTCCGAATCATTAGTTTGACAGAGTTCGCAATAAAGAGCCGGAGGTGGCCAAAGCAAAACAGAGTTTGAGCCATGAGCTTCGAATGTCTGTTAACGTAGTCCAAAGTGACAAATTATTTAAGACACTAAGGTGTCCTGAAAGTTATCTCAAGTGATTTCTTTCAAAAAACAAGGGTACTAAGTTGCCATTCTTCAGACTACAAATAGTCGAAGACATTTTATAAGATTTTAAAAGATCTTTAAATTGCAGAGGGGCTCCGAACCCCAAAAAATTGTACTCTGAAGTTTTTCTTTGCGCATAACCATCTTTGAATACAGTTCGAAGTTGCTTATCCCCAAAGAGGGGCTAGTAAATATGGAGACAATTTTAAATATGTATTCATTATTCGAACGAATATGTTTACAAATTACATCATGAAAAATTGGTATCTATACCAAGAAGGAATTGAAGACCTCTTCGATCTCTAGAGCTAGGATTGGAACGACTAGTTCCAGCGCCGGGAGTTCTAACAACTTTACGTTTAACTCTCTTGCCTCCCTTCGAAGCTCTAAAGTCCTTCTGTTCTTATTGAAGCTTGGCCCAAGTTCGAAGCCGTTCGGGGCTCCTTTCCCAGCTTCCAAGTTCTTCAGGTTTTTTACTTCGAACTTCATCTTCGTCTTCAGACCATATAACGTCTTCAGAAGACGAAGTGTTCAAGTTAACCTCTTTTTCTTCCTCTTTAATATAAGATAGTATATCTTTGCTTACTTCAGGCGCAATTACACCGGAGCTATCTCGAGGAACTAAAAATCGGGGGCGCTTATAAGCTTTTAGAAGATCGAAGGTGGTCCATAATGAGCGAAGTTCATCGTTAATGTCTAACACTTCGATATCTTCCGTATGAGGCAAAGCCTAAAAATATGATAAAGAAATTTTCATTGATAAATGTTCATAAGCACAAAGCTTTACATAGCCAAAAATCCTAAGATATTTCTAAACCTGCGGGTTCGGAGGAGGCTGACTGCTTGAAGCTTGGGTCCGAGCTTGTTTCTGGCATTGTCCTTCGTCGATCCAGGCCTTGATCGCGGAGCGACCTTCGGCTCTCCATGAAGTCTGGAAGGCTCGCCAGGCAGCGGCCACACCTTCGGAAGGAGTCAGAAGTCGCTCGTCGTCGAAGGTAATTGCGCCCTCTCCTGCGCTCGGAGTTATCGATCGGCCCAGATCTTCGTAGTAGCGAAGTAGGCCAACAGCAGCCACTTGTCTAGAGAGTTCTCCGTATCGAATGCCTGCTGTCTTCATCTGCTTCGCCACTCCTTGAATCCTTTTCAACCGGCGCAGAAGAGAAATGTTATCATCAGAAGGAAGTGTCCCAGTAGTACCGAAGTACTCCAGAACACCTAATAGTTGATTCATAGCTTCCGTAGCTACCTTCTCAGACTTCAGCTTATCTTCGACCAGTCCGTCCTTCATCGAAGTTACCTCTCCCAGAACCCCAGAAAGTCTAGCAGTTTCGGTAGTCAAGATATTCTTTTGGTTCAAAAGCTGGCTAGCTTCCTCTTGGAGTCTGACAAGCTCGGTCCCCGCAGTAGCGTGCTCCGCCAGCATTCTTTCAATTTCAGCTCGAAGCACAATTCTTTCTGCTTCGAGCTCTTTATTCGCAGCCTCCAAACCTTGTCTGGCCCTGCGCTCCGTTGACACTATACTGTCCATCTGAACCACTCGGCTTTCGGAGATGGTGAGATTCCGTTGAAGGATGTTATTTTCCTCTCGAAGACGAGCGATTTCTTGATCATTCGATATATTCGCAGCTCGGGCCAAAACTGTTTGCTGTGAAAAGAAAAACCAAGGTAAAAATTTATTTGTAGACGAATTCTATGTTATTTTGCAGATGCTTCCTACCTGGTAAGCTGCACGTTCCATAGCAGCGTTAAGCTCCGACCTATCCGCTTTGCTCAGAATGGCCACTAAGTTGGTCTCCCCTATGTCGTGACTAGCTCGATCCAAAGGCTCGAGCAAAGTCCGAAGATCAGTTGTTTGCCCTAAGAAAGGAGCTAGAAGGGGGAGCATACTTATCGCTTGTTGGTCATCCTCGTCCAGCGAAGGGCCGGAGTGTTGGCCTGTAGTCTTCGGAGCTCCTGGAGACTGGCCCCCCTCGGTAGATTGACTCTCGTCTGTTGAATCAGACGGAGTTGATTCGGAACTCGCAGTAGGGAGGGGTTCTATATTCCTTTTGCCTCTTCCAGGTCCCATTTGAGTGGCACTTGCGATTGGCTCCGAAGTCGTCGAAGGTTCAGGGATTATTTCTTCCTGGCGGACCTCTTCCACAGAAGTAGACTCCGTAAAAAACAAAAGTATTATACATTGTATAAATACACAAAATAAACATTAAAGAATTATTCGAAGTTTACCTTTGACATTCTGGCGAGGAGTAATCATTGGGCTGTTTGGCGGATCGAAGGCGAAATCTTCGTCCGAATCAGCCGTTAAATCTTCAACTGCAGGAACATTTTCCTGGGTAGTCCTTGTTGCCTCTTCAGGAATCGAAGCCATAGTGACTTCGACTCCACTTTCATCCACAGGAACTTCGTCCTGAAGTAAATCTTCTTGAACTGCCGAAGTCCTTGGTTGCTCAAGGTTATCTTGAGACTCCGGCACGTTCGCAGGTACTTCGGCTTGTGCAGTACTTTGAGATGCATCTTCGTCTATCAGACGCACAAGCAACCTCCCTTCGTCCTCTTGGGAGTCAGAGACTGAAGCACTTGGGCTCGAAGGTGCTGGATTCTTTGGTTTTCGAGCCACCTTCCTGACCAGAGTATTGGCGGAGCTCGAAGTCCCAGCTTCGGCTTTCCTCTTTTTGGGTCCTTTCTCCGAAGGCACCCAATCCATCAAAGGGGGCGGAGCTATTTCCAGCATTCCCCACACTCTGTTAAATCTTTCCCAACTTTCGACTAACTTGATTCTCCATTCCTTTTCGGTCGGAGTTGGAGCGCCCAAAATCTTCTCCGAAGCCCGCACGATTTGCTCTGAAGTAATAGGGGCTGAAGAAGCTAAAAAATTTATTAAGTTAGTTACTTCTTCGAATGAATATGCATAATATATGTTGTTTTCGAAGTTACCTGCAGGGCTCGAAGTCCAAGTGATTTTTCGGAGACCGCCTTCCGAATCCTCTTCGAAGATGATAGGCCAGTTGGCCATCAGCGGAGGGATTTGTAATCCGAGGAATTCTTCGGCTAAGTCTCGCATGCTCAACCTTCGACTGATCTTCTGAAGTAAGCTAAGGCGAGCTTCGAGCTGGCCTTGGTCTGGATGCACTAGGGCTTCCTTCCGGAAGTGGATGTCTTTCAAATGTCCGGCCAGAGGATTGCTCGCCCCAACTTTGGCATAAAACCATCTCATGACCCAGTCAGTGTACCATCTTGCATTGATGGCCTTAGCAGGAAATTGGAGGGCATATTCATCCCGAAGCCTGAAGTTAATACTTCCGAAAGCTACTACCACTTTTTCACCTCCGGGGCCTACGAAGGTTTTTGGCTGGCACGAAGCCCTGTGTAGCGCAGCGAAGATCTTTGCCCTTCCCTCACAGCCTTTGGCTCTCAACGCCCATTCGAAGATAGCTAAATGAGCTACTGCGTTCGGAGAAAGTTGAGGAAGAGTGACGTGAAACAAATCAAGTACCTCGGCCAAGAAGTCCACTGCCGGAAGGCCTAAGCTAGCTTCGAAGAAGGCTTCGAATACGACCACTTCTCCAGGCCTTGGTGACGGGATAAGCTCCTTTCCAGGTTTGCGGATCATGACTCCAGTACTAATCTTCCCTTCTACTGCGACCGCCAGGGATTCTCTTTTGCAGGTAGAAGGTCCCAGTTGGAAAGATTGATCCAAATATTTCGTTGATGGCGGGCAGAGACCTTGATCACCAACATTTTGGGGATTTCCCCCTCCTGCCGCCATGGATGCTGCTGCGGGTGTTGGAGGAGCCGTCGCCAATGCCGCAGTCGCTCCTGCTGCAGCCGCCTGTTGTCGAGCCAAGGCCGAAGGGGCTCCAGTACTCTTGGTTTTCGCCATTGAAGCTACTGGGCTGCTTTGGAGGAAGAATGGAGGCTAGGGCTCATAGGGTGTTTGTTTGCAAGAGAGCGGTGGAAAGGTACTGAGGAAAGTTCTAGGCCCTCTATTTATAGCCTAGACTTTACATTATTTACCGTTAGTCTGTGCCGTTTCACATTCTTGCCCGTTACTTCTCTCCGAAATTAACGCATTCCGTAGTTTCCGTTAGAAGAAGGAAGCTAACGGCTATTTCTTCTAAGTCTAAAAGGCTTTCGAGTTTCCTGCGTCAGTTCTAAGATAGTTCGAAAGTAATTGTCTTAAAACTGATTCGAAGTTTAATATCTTCGTATATTTCGGAGATAAATTAAAATCCAATAACCCCTACACCTGGTTATTTTTTCTTCCGTATGCTGCTCTCCTAACATTATAGGTTTAACGGAGAAGCGTATTCGAGGGGCTACTGTTGGGGGAAAATATTCCATCCTCAGGGTTATTGCCATAACAACACAAAGACAGATAATGGATTCGAAGGTTTCCAGATGTCCATCTTCGAAGATGTCCTAAGTCAAGCTCGAAGTATGAAGATGGGCCTTGGTTCGGAGTATATCTTCGAACTAAGGTTCTTTGAGATCTTTTCTGCCAGCTAAGATGGAAGATATATCTTTTATCTTATTAGATTAGTCTTTTGCCATTTTAGCCCTATCAAGGGTACCGAATAGTTTCCACTATGTCGGTTGTAATAGAGGGGTAAATAGGTCTTTTCCTTAATATTTGGGCCTATAAATACCCCCCATTTCACCCTGTAATAGGGACCGAATACAAGTTATTCAATACATACATTCGAACTATTCTAAGTTGTTATCCTTTCGGAGGCTTAGAACAGTTCATTTCGCAAACACTTCGTTTGTCAGTTTCTAATTTACAGAAACCTGTTAGCGTAATCTTTTACGCCAACAGGATACAACTTTGGACCTCGTGGCCGAGACTTTAGGCATAACCGAGGACCGCGCTTTGAGCCGCGCTTTGGTCCAAACTCTTATGATGCTTTCTGCTTTCCTTCTTTTGAGAAGATAGCTCGACACTGGTTTAGCTCTTTTGCTAAACCTGGTGCCGGACCATTTGCTCCCTCTTACAGCCACTGATCATGTAGGATCGAGGACTAGAGCACGTGTGGATCATGGATTCGGGATGCTCTCGCCACATGACGGGACATCGCAGATGGTTCTCCAGTCTGTCTCCCCCAAGCTCCAAGGAATACATCACCTTCTCGCTGTTTGATTGCTGGATCCCCCTCTGAGCTCTGGAAGTGGCATAGGAGGTTAGGCCATTTGAGTTTTGATCCGCTCATCAAATTGAGCTCTATGGACCTTATCCGAGGATTGCCCAAGCTTAAGATGGAGAAGGATCTAGTTTGCCATCCCTGTCATCACGGGAAAATGGTTGATGCTTCTCACTCACCTGTGACTCAGGTGATGACTTCGTACCCGGGAGAGCTGTTACACATGGACACTGTTGGTCCAGCTTGGGTACGCTCAGTCGGTGGGAAGTGGTACACGCTTGTGATCGTTGATGATTTTTCTCGATTCTCGTGGGTTTTCTTCTTGGAGTCTAAGGATGAGACTTTTTAGTTTGTTCATGACCTTATTTTGAAGCTGAAGAATGAGAAAAATGGTCGGATGCGAGCAATTCGCTCTGACAACGGCTCTGAGTTCAAGAACACTTAGTTCGTCAGCTTTTGTAGTGATCAGGGTCTTGATCATCAGTTTTCTGCTCCTTACACTCCCCCACAGAATGGCGTTGTGGAACGAAAGAACCGCACGCTAGTCGAGATGGCCAGCACGATGCTCGATGAGCATAGGACTCTTAGGCGCTTTTGGGCTGAAGCCATGAACACGGCTTGCTATCTAGCCAACCACATTTTTCTTAGAGCTTACTTAGGTAAGACTTCATATGAGTTGTGGTTTGGCAGATAGCCCAAGGTGAGCCACTTGCGAGCGTTTGGCTGCAAGTGCTTTGTGCTCAAGAAGGGAGGGCATTTGGACAAGTTTGAGTCTCGTTGCTGGGATGGAGTCTTTCTTGGTTATGCTTTGCATTCTCAAGGTTTCCGTGTTTAGAACCTCGACTCCCAACAGCTTGTCGAGACGTGTGAGGTTTCTTTTGATGAGTCCTTGCCTTCTTTGACTCCTTCTTTTGAGCTTTCTGGAGATGATGAGCTTGGAGAGTCCATCTTCGAGGAAGATGATGACGCTCCTGCTGTCGATGAGGGTGGGCATTCTGCACAACCTACAGAACCCACACCTTCTAAGACATCGACTGAGGACGAGGGCAGACCTCTGATCACTTCTTCCACTTTGATCGATCCCCCTCAGTCGAGTCCAGAGGTGCCAGCTGCAGACTCGTGTGAGGTGCCTTCAGATCACCTGGGATCCTGAGCAGTTCAGCATGATCACCCCTCAGAGCTCATCATCAGTGATCTTTCTGACAGAACTTTGCGCTCTTTTGTTGACTCCCTTACTGTGTTTGCTGAGTCTGTGTTTGTTGCATCTTTTGAGCCTAGAGAGTTTTCTCATGCTCTTTCTGATTTGAATTGGATAAATGTGATGCAATAAGAGCTTGAGAATTTTGGCCGCAATCGGGTTTGTACACTGGTTGAGCTGCCACCCGGATGCAACCCATAGGAACCAAGTGGGTGTTCAAAAACAAGGTGAAGATGGGGTTGTGGTGCGCAACAAAGCTCAACTAGTTGCCCAGGGTTTTTGCCAGAAAGAGGGTATTGACTTTGAGGAGACTTTCGCCCCTGTTGCCCGTCTTGAGTCCATTCGCGTTCTTTTAGCTTTTGCCGCTTCGAAGGGTTTTAAGCTTTTTCAAATGGATGTCAAGAGTGCTTTTCTGAACGGGTACATAGAGGAGGAGGTCTAGGTTAGGCAGCCCCCCGGTTTTGAGAACCCTAAGTTTCCTCGACATGTTTTTAAGATGCAAAAAGCTTTATACGGTCTGAAGCAGGCCCCTAGGGCTTGGTATGACCGGTTGAAGCAGTTTTTAGTGGGGAAGGGCTTTGTGATGTGTTATGTGGATAAAACTCTTTTCTTGTTCAGAGATGGCTCAAACTTCTTGATTGCTCAGATTTACGTGGACGATATCATTTTTGGTGGTTCTACTAATATGCTTGTGTCCAAGTTTTCTGAGCATATGCACAGCGAGTTTGAGATGAGCCTCATGGGTGAGCTCAAGTATTTCCTAGGGCTCCAGATCAAGAAGACCAAGGACGACATCTTCATCCACTAGAGTAAGTACACGCTGGACATGTTGAAGAAATTCGACTTTGGTGGAGAGCTGAAGCCTCAGATGACCCCAATGGGTACATCTAGGGGCCTAGACAAGGACGAGAGTGGTGTCAAGGTCAACGAGAGAGAGTTACGAGGGATGATCGGTTCGCTGCTGTACTTGATGGCAATGAGGCCAGACATTCAGTTTGTCGTAGGACTGTGCGCGCGCTTCCAGTCTTCACCATGCGCGTCTCATCGGCAAGCTGTCAAGCGCATTTTCAGGTACCTTACCTATGCGCCCGATCTAGGTATTTATTATTCAGCATCATCATCTCTTGATTTATCTGGCTTTTTGGATGCTGACTTTGGTGGGTGCCGGTTGGATCGCAAGTCGACTTCCGGTACTTGCTAGTTTCTTGGTTCTTCTCTTGTCTCTTGGTCTTCTCGGAAGCAGTTTGGAGTTGCACTTTCTACCACTGAGGCTAAGTATGTAGCTACTGCTAGCTGCTGCTCATAGTTGGTTTGGATGATTTCCACATTGCGAGACTTTGGGTTGTTCTTTCCTACCAGAGTTCCTCTATTTTGTGACAGCACCAGTGCGATTAGTGTACGGAAAAATCCTTGTCTCCATTCAAAAACCAAACACATTGATGTGCGCTTTCACTTTCTGAGGGATCAATATGAGAAAGGTGTCATTGACCTTGTTCATGTTGATACCCATCATCAGTTGGCTGACATTTTCACCAAACCCCTAGATCAGTCTACTTTTGAGCATTTGCGAGGGGCTTTGGGAGTTGTGTTTCCTTTTTAGGATATTTTGAGTCAGTTTTGTTTCTTCTTTACTCTTTTCTTGAGTCTTTTTGGGTGTGTTCATATCATGCATATTCACATATCACACTTTGAGCTTGCTTCTGTTATATGATTGATCTGTTTTACTTATTCTAGCTGGTACATGCTTTTGATTACTTGTCGATGATCATGCTTTGCTTCAGTTCACATGATATGTCTGATATCTGTCATATGCATGGCTTTTATGCTTTAAAATTGAAAAATGATCACCATTGTTTCTGGTAACTAGCATGTGTAGGCTGAATGCTTTTGCTATCTTTTACATGCCTGGTAGCGAGTTCCTCACTTAGATGCAGATATGCAACTTGGACATCTATATTCTTTAACATGGAAAATGTGCTATAAAAATGATAAAAAACAGAAAAATGAAAATTCCATGCCTTTTTATGCTTGATTTGAAAAGATCTAGGTGGGTTTGCTTTGTCGCATTGCATTGTTTTGGACTGCTTACCATAGCACTTTGGTATGAAGTAGGACAGTGTAGTGTATGCCAAGACCAATGTCTTATGCTTCTGATGGTCCAGTTCTGGCCTAGGCTTGACTTGGTCGGTTAGCATAAGGTTTGACATGCAAATAACCCCTGGCAAAAATCAAAAAGGAAAAGCTTGAAATTTAAAAAGATAACAAGTTTGCTGAAGCACTTTGTTTTGGACAATGCTTATCTTGGTAGATATCAGTTATCCTTTGCATCTCATGCTTTACCTTGCTCGTCGACTAGAAAATGTGGTGATGCTTTTGTTTGAAAAAATTGAAAATGCATGCTAATGATTTCTTTAGATATCATCTATTGCACTAATCATGCCATGTATCTTAGACAGTATGTCTTTTGCTATACCTGCTAGATGTTATAATTGCAATCAATCATATATGAGAAGCATGCTTTCTACACTCCACCGGCACCCTAGTTGCATTCATTTCATGTTGTAGCAATTGCGTTAGCTACAGCACAGGTTTTGTATGTGTGTATATGATGCGTGGAATGAACCTCGAGGTGTTCTCTTAGAGGGAGAAAGGATTTATACTAGTTCGGGCCTCCCCTAGGGGATAATAGCCCTACGTCCAGTTTGTTGTGGATTTGGCATGGTATGCCTTGGTGTGGAGAAGTGAACTCCAGGGTCTCTTGGCCCCTAGAGAAGGTGAACTCTAGGGTCTCATGGCCCCTGGAGAGTGTGTCTGTTACAAGTGCTTGGCCCTGCATTTATAGGCTCCGAACTGGGCCTCCGAACCAGGGCTCCGAACCAGGGCTCCGAACTGGGTCCTCCGAATTGGGCCTCCGAACTGGGCCTCCGGACTGGGGCCTCTGAACTGGGGCCTCCGAACTAGGGCTCCAAATTGGGCCTCCGAACTAGGGCTCCGAACCAGGGCTCCGAACTGGACCTCCGAACTGGGCCTCCGAACTGGGCCTCCGAACTGGGGCCTCTAAACTGGGGCCTCCGAACTGGGCCTCCGAACTGGGGCTCCGAACTGGACCTCCGAACTGGGTCCTCCGAGCTGGGTCTCCGAGGAACCTCGCTCTAGAGGACTTTGACGGGGCTTGGGTGCTCCGCCCCAGCAGGCTCCGAAGGGTACCTTGGGACTTGGAAACAACTTCTTTGGGGAGATACAGGCTTCGATAGTGTTGGGCTCCGGGCTGAAGGCTGTCAAAGGCTGACGTCATTTGGCCCCTGTTCAAGGGAAATCTATTCCCCCAACAGTAGCCCCTCACGTGCAGGCCTTCGGGACGAAGGGGTGTGCGCGCTCTTGGGACAAATGACCTGAAAATTACAACTTCAGAGAAAACACACATTCGGAGCTTGGACCGAAGGAGACTTCGAAATCCGCAGGTAATAACTGCCTGCGCCAGCTGTTAGAATGACCTCGGGGAGATCGAACGGCTCTGCAACGGCTAGAATATTTACCGTTACCCTACGCTGGGCCGCTTCACCTTCGCTGGAGGCCCACCTGGTAGTGGGTTCGGCCCACGACCGTCGGAATTCTTACCGCCTATAAATAGGGTGTTACCGCGTGCGACTTCGGCACGCTCTCATTTGCTTTCTTCTCACTGCCCTACAACCTTCGCTCTCTTCTCTTCCTTGGATTCGTGCGGAGCACCCTTCACTAGCTTTAGCCCCTCGCGCCGAAGTCCCACCAAAATGCCGAAGAAGGCAGTTTCGAAGTCTTTGGCCTTGGGCCCGAGTTCGAGCTCCGCCCAGCTGTAGGCGGCAGCGGCTGCGGCAGCAAAGCCTCTACCTAGGCGGTTGGGGCCGAGGGACCTTCAGACACCATCCGACAAGTTCGAGCAGACGCTGGAGATGAGGGCTTCGATCTCCACGGAGGAGTCCGTCCGGAGGGCCTGCGAAGGGAGGATTGCAGCGAAGATCCAACTTAGAGTCCCGGAGAAGTCAGAGGCCGAGCCGAGGCCTCGGGCTGACGAAGTGGTCGTGTTTGAAGCTTTCTTCGAAGCCGGCCTCGGGCTGCCAGCAGTGGGGATGCTGAGCGAAGTCTTGATGGCTTAAAACCTCGAACTTCCTCAACTTTCCCCCAACGCCGTGGCGAGGCTTGCTATTTTTGAGTGGGCCATGAGGGCCGAACGATGCGAGGGCCGTGTCGAAGTCTTCGTCGCCCTCCATGATGCCAACTGCCAGCCAAAGCTGAGGGAGGGCTCAGACCACGTCAAGAGGGCATTGGCCTTCGGCAGCGCTAACTTCCAGCTTCGGAGGGAGTTCCAAGATGCCTTCCCGGCGAGGGCTGTCAACAACAAATGGTACTCGAAGTGGGACCAAGAGTGGTTTTATGCCTCCGTCGGTGCGAACTCTCCCCTTCGGAGTACCAATGCCCACATCTTATATCGGCGCGAAGGGGACCCTCAAAGCGACGAGGACGTCGAGGTGGTGGAGCTAAGCCCGCCCATGCCGAAGCCTGTGCAGGCGGGGGAGATTGTCCATCCTTTTCGGCCGAAGGGTGCCGTGACGGAGGCGGCGATCAACAGCTTCCACGAGGCTTGTGCTGCTGCGGAGGCGGGAGACTTGGTGGCTCAACTCAGCCACTCGAACCCCATGGAGCTTTTCATCAGTGCGAATGAAGCCCTTGTGCAGGCGAGTGAAGTCCTACACAGCCTTTGAATTATACTTTAATCTTCGATCAACACTTATGATTTCTTGAATTCTTCTAGGCCTTTGCACTGAATGCAGCGGCTTCGACTTCTGCAGACAGGCGGATGACGCGCCTGGCAGGGGAGAAGGAGGCCCTCCGACGCGAAGTCTCGGTGGAAGCCGAGAAGCGAAGGCGGGCCGAAGCTTCAGCTGATGCGGCGAGGGGTGAGGCCGAGACGGCGAGGGCTAAGGCCAAGGCGGCGAAGGCTGAGGCTGACAAGGCTAAGGAAGCCTTGGCTTTAGAGATGGATCGGTTCCACACGGAGCTCAAGGCTGCGAAGGAGCCAGCTACGGTACAAAAGTGCTTTACAGCTTTACAGACGTGTCGGGTAACGTCACTTCTTGACTAGCTAGACGACAAACTATGGGCAGAGGGGCCCCTAGTACGACTTCTACACTGTAGCGGGGCGTAAATATCTTCTGGGTTCGGAGTAGGGTCGGAGCTCCGAACCAGGGCTCCGAACCAGGGCTCCGAGCTGGGTCCTCCGAACTGGGCCTCCGAACTGGGTCCTCCGAACTGGGCCTCCGAACTGGGGAACTGGGGCTCCGAACTGGGCCTCCGAACCAGGCCTCCGAACCAGGGCTCCGAACCAGACCTCCGAACTGGGTCCTCTGAACTAGGCCTCCGAACTGGGCCTCCCAACTGGGGCCTCCGAACTGGGGCTCCGAACTGGGGCCTCCGAAATGGGCCTCCGAACTGGGGCTCCGAATTGGGCCTCCGAACCAGGGCTCTGAACTGGACCTCTGAACTGGGCCTCCGAATTGGGCCTCCGAACTGGGGCCTCCGAACTGGGCCTCTGAACTGGGGCTCTGAACTGGGCCTCCAAACCAGGGCTCCGAACCAGGGCTCCGAACTAGACCTCCGAACTGGGTCCTCCGAACTGGGCCTCCGAACTGGGTCTCCGAGGAACCTCGCTCCAGAGGACTTTGACGGGGCTTGGGGGCTCCACCCCAGCAGGCTCCGAATGATACCTTGGGACTTGGAAACAGATTCTTTGGGGAGATATAGGCTTCGACAGTGTTGGGCACTGGGCCGAAGGCTATCAAAGGCTGACGTCATTTGGCCCCTATTCAAGGGAAATCTATTCCCCCAACATTGCATATTTTGAGGGGGAGCTGCATTTCAGGGGGATTCTGTGTCTCTTTAGAGTGCATTTAGTCTCACTTGATGAGTCCAATTTTGGGTCTTAGAAGAGTTTAGGGGGAGTTTTGGCTTTCTCTAAGATTTGTTTCAGGGGGGTTTTTTATCCCATTTGTCCTTACTCTTTGGATATCCTTGTTGATAATTCTGAGATTGCACTCGTTTTGAGCTTTTATTTTGGTTAATCATAATGACCGCTTTCTTACTTCTGTTCGGTTTTTGGTCATTAGGGTTAAATTTTATTTTTTTTCTTCTTTTCTGTTTTTCTTGTGTTTTGTTTTCATGTTTCCACATGTGATTGCAGGTACTGGAGAGCTGATAAAGAGAAGTGTTGACAATGCACTCATCAAGGGGGAGATTGAGGAGTCATGCTGAAGAGTATATGCCTCATGGCTCCAGATGTGATGAGTGATTGTCAACGGAAGTCAAAGAGGAATGAAGAGAAGAGAAGACCTGCTGTGTTTCGGCCACATGTGACTCAGGTACACAGGCAGCAAGTGACTGTCGGGCAGAGGGGCTGTGAAGTTGGGCTGTCCCAATCGGGTACATGGGTTAGGAGCAGCAGAGGATCCACTGGGCTGTTGACTGGGATTGACTCAGGTACACAGGCGGCGAGCGATTGCTGGGCTGAGATAGCTGCAGAATCGGGCTGGCCCAATCTGGGTACCCGATGCGAAGACAGTGGATGCTTTGTCAGTTTTGGTGCAAAACTAACAACCGCTAATCTCGGATCTGACCGTTCTGAGGTGAAGCTGTTGCCGCTACGAAAGCTCCGCTTCAGGATAAGTCATCTATATTTAGGAGTTTACTATTTTTCCTTTAGGCCCACAGTCTGTCAGTCGAGTCTGTAAAATATCCTAAGTGCATTTTAGTCATTTCCATTTATTTCAGCGTCTGTAAAAACCTTAAGGGTATTTTGGTATTTTTCCTAAGCTATTGGGCTGCCTATAAATAGGGCCCCAATCCCTAGGGTTAGGGTTACCCTTTCTGAAATCATTTTAATAATCCAAAAGATTGGGTCACTATTTGACGTTCATCCTCCTCGTGTTTTGTTCTTCTCCGCCGCCGCTGTTCGTCTCGCACGATCTGCTTCTCTGATAAAGAAATTGCTACACCAGGTGCTATTCTCCTATTCTCAACCATCGGTAGTCTCGCTGTCGAGTCATTTATTGTGGCCTCATTTTGCGTGCCTGGATTGATTATCTGTGTGCGACATCTTTTTTTCTACCACAGTTCTTCACTGTTTTCTGTTAGATTATTCTTCATGTGGAGTATCTTGGCCTCTCTAGCTGGCCTAATGTTCTAGTGTTCTCCCGTCTAGCATAGGTTTTCCTTGGAATATTTTACTCCTGCACGATTTTTCCTATTGACGTGTTCTTGGAGTGTTTTTCTCTTGGGTTATTATTCTTGCGCAGAACGCTTGTAGCAGCAAAGTAGCAGCTATGAGTGGCAGCAGCCTATGGCTTATGCCTAAGGCCAGCCATAGCAGCTAGTCTGCAAAAGTGTACTTCTGCTACTCGTGTGATTTCCAAGAAGCCTATTGGATAGGGAGACGAATCAAAGCTAGGAGCTAAGCTAATCTTTGCCGTAGTTTTCTAGGCACACGCAGTTTTGGTCAAGACTGGTTCGGTGCTTGTTATTCAGAGAAGTGAACTCACTCGAATTTTTTTTGTTTGTGCTCCATCACGTTAGAAGATGTCTGATCAAAGTATTCAGCGAAGTCTGTTCGTAGTGTCGCAGTAGTTAGCCGAAGTCCTTGCTTTAGGATTTTTAGCTTCGATTGTCCGTGCGAAGTACCAGGGTCTTACCTGTGCGCATGGTTTGCATTAACAAAGAGAAGCTAGGCGTAGGTCTCTCAGGCTACGGCACAATTCCAGCGAAGCCCACTTTTGCAGCGAAGCCTGTTCACTAGCTTCAGTTCCCTGACGAAGCTCATGTGAAAGCTTCGAATTGTTTTTTGGCTTGCAGTCTTCGGTCATGCTTTGGTCAGCTTTTGATCAGGCTTCGACGTTCACATTTACAGCCTTCCCACGAGGACCTCGGATAGACTTCACCGCACCAAATCTCAGGCTTCATAGAAACTTCGTTTGTCCTTTCGAATATTGTTTTACAGACTTCGAACTAGAGACTGAATTTGAATTGTAATACTTTGTCTCGTTTTGCATGTTTTTTGAGTAAATGTTTCTTTTAATGATGCGTGAACTACTTATGTTTGAATGATCTATTAATCTGCCTTTCAACACCGTGTGCCAGTGGACCGGACTTCTTTAGCCCACTACTACGGGCCTAGAGGCATTGTATAGCTTTCGAAGCAGTGCTTTTGTTTTAAATAGATCGGAGCAGTGCTTTGGTCCTTATTAATACAAAGAGGTAACCTCAATTCTTAATAGAACGAGGCCTTGACTTCGTGTCTCAATAAGGACATAATGAAGCTTCGGTTTTTCAATAAGGTAGAGCAAGGCTTCGGCATTCAATAAAACAAAGCAAGGCTTCGACTTTGGATAAGGTGAAGCAAAGCTTTGGCATTCAATAAAATGAAGCAAGGCTTCGGTTTTTAGTAGAATGAAGCTATGCTTCGTTTTTTAGTGAAACAAAGCAAGGCTTCGAATCATGTACATACCTTTGGAAAATTGACTCGGTCCAAAGACCAAGCGGCTTTGTGTGGTTGAATAGAGCTTGCCTCATAGCCCCTAGGGTCCTAAGGCCTTCGACGAGCGCTCGGAGCCCCTTGCCGAAGGGTGTACTCCGAGGCACGAGTGGTGACAAAGACACTAGCTTTTAGTACTAGGGTCCCCACGGATGGCGCCAACTGTTGTAACAATTGTGTTATTTATAAACAGGTTTCTATGAGGTGGAGTAGAATGCATGGTATGAACCTCGAAGGGTTCTCACAGAGGGAGAGAAGGTTTTATGCTGGTTCGGGCCTCCTAGGAGGGATAACAACCCTACATCCAGTTACAGTGTGTTTGACATTATTTTGCCTCTATGTCCCCCCATATTACAAGGGTAGGCCCTTCTTTATAGGCTCGCAGGCCAAAGGAAAAGACACAAATACCCCCTACATGCCATAGGATTTATAGGGGTAAGAGGGGAAAAGTCTAGGCTACTGTACATACAACTTTACAGACATGGAGATATACATCACTTCAGGAGTAGGTATACGTCATACAAGCGGCAGTGGTCCCTAGTATGGCTTTCGCATTGTAGCAGTACTAGGATATTCCGTCATCTTCTAGACCATAGCACCTACCAGAGGGTATCGGCTAGAGCTCATTGAGGGAGCTCCCAAGAGGGCTCTGAAAGGGCTCCGAAGAGGACTTCGAAGGGGACCCCAAAGAGGGCTCCAAAGTGGACTCTGAAAGGCTCTGGAGAGGGCTTTGAAAGGGCTCTGAAGAGGACTTGGAAGAGGGCCCGGAGGATCCACGGAGGCTTGGCTCCGGAGGGGGCCCGGAGGTTTGGCTCCAGAGGGGGCCCAGAGGGGTCCTAGAGCACGTGGCTCTGGAGGGGGTCCCGGAGGTGTCCAAGAGTGCCTGGCTCCGGGGGAGCCTAGAGGCTTGGCCTTTAGTCGAGTAATTCTTTGCTGCACTTGGAGTAATCTTCGATGGATGGGGGCCGGAGTTCGTCTTTAGGCTTCTCTAGCAGGTAGGCTCTGAGCCCGAGGCCTTTAGAGGCTGACATCATTTGACCCTTGTTTAAGGGAAAACTATTTCCCCCATCACTTCACTACCTGCTTCTACCGCTTAAATCTAGCTAGTCTACTAGTATAGGTGAGGTGTTATGTATTTTCTTACAATATTTCCTTGAAAAGTACTATTATAATAAAATTTGTACAAACCTAGTTAGACAAGGTCGTGTTTATATAGGTAGATGTTTGCTTTTCTAACATGTGAAAAGAGCTTACCAATGATTTCTTGTTAATGGTCGAATTATTTATTGTGTAGACATATAATTGGGTATCTAATGATAAACCTACTGAGATGTCTTGTAGGACAGCCTTCATTGCCTCTATTACATCTATTTGATTGTCAAAATAACATATGTTCTTGGTTGGTCCATTTTGTCAGTGTCACCCTCCCTAGATATCTCCTTCCCCTTCTTCTCATCATTGCTAGGACCCTCGCCTTCCATTATAAAAAAGTTCGTAAGTATATAAATAAAATATGCATTTCTAGTACGTAGTGTGAGTTTGCTATAGATACCACTATCATTGTTCTCTACTTTTATGGCTCCCACGATCTTTTCTTTGTCAGAAATATTGAAAACAGTAGTCATACAAGACAATAGGGTCCCACTGTTAGTTTCACATAGTCTCCTTCTACTAGGCGGACCCCGGAAGTAAATGCACCTCACACTCTTTAGAGGCATAACCTACCTCGCAGCTCACAACCTCAACCATATTGGTGCATCCATCTTTTGTTGATATCTCTAGGGTGTCACCAATAAGAACTGTTGGGGAACGTGGAGGCTATCTAGATGAAAACAATATTTCCTACTACACACACAAAGATATCTTGCTAAGAGAGGGACCATAGATCATTACCTCGGGCACACAATGTCGCGGAAGGAGAGTAGGAGTGGCAAGTCGATCCAACTTGAGCGTGCCAATGTGGTCGATAAGCTGATGAAGCCATACTCAAGAAGTTGATCAATGTCATCTCGAGGTAGCTGATCTTCAAGGTCCTCGAGAAGTAGCCAATGACGTTTGTGAAGGAATTGTGTGCAAGACAATTCTAGATGGATCGGAAGTTCCAATTATTTTCTGAATTAGAAACCGAGAGCTCAAATCGGAAGTTCCGATATGATATCGGAAGTTCCGATAATTTATGGTTTGAGAAACCGAAAGCTAAAATCGGAAGTTCCAATTTGGAATCGGAAGTTCTAGTTTGAAATCGGAAGTTCCAATAGGGGTATCAGAATTTCCAATAATTTTTGGGTTGCAGACCGAGAGTCTAGATCGGAAGTTCCAATCTAGGATTGGAAGTTCCGAGGTGGATCAACAGATTGGATCTATTGGGCTTTTCATATGGACTAGTAAGGTGCATGTGCGTTACAATAGATTCATAATTTTAATAGCAATATATTTAGTGCATGATATATTTATTAAACGCGTGTTTTGTAATATAGTAAGGTGCATGTGCATTGCAATAGATTCATATTTTTAATGGAAATATATTTAGAACATGATATATTTATTGAACACATGTTTAGTAATATTGCGATGATAAGAAACAAAGTGATATATTATTGTTCAAAACAAACCATATATAGAGAGTCAGTTTTATGTTTTAACATTAGCTATTACTCATTAAAAAATACATAGAGGAGTCCTTTCTATATAAAGTACTATTACACATTTATAATTACAAATCTGGCATGAAATTGTAAAAGATACTATACAGTGAGTACATCTTCTTTTATCTACACGGTGAGCACTTTCTTGTAGACGATATTCTTCATTAGCGTGCTTGTTGAATTGATACCCCTATTTTTTTAGAGCGGCGAGTATTTTGATGTTGCTACGAGAAGTTGCTCGTGATAGAGCTACATATAACTGTCCATGAGAGAACACCGGGTTTTGGAGGTAGATTCCAACATGTGGTATTGTTTGACCTTGTGCTTTATTAATTGTTAATGCAAAACTGACCCTGATAGGAAATTGATTCCTCTTAAACTTGAAGGGGAACATTTCATAATCGGACGGGCACAAAGGTATGCGTGGAAGGAATACGCTCTTACCAGCATGTTGTCCCAATACAATTTCAGCAATAATAGTATTCCTTTGAAATGCTCGGACTATCAACCTTGTCCCATTACACAGACCATTGGCTGGATCAAGATTTCTGAGCAAAATCACATGACAATTAATCTTGAGTTTTAATATATGTGGAGGTAACCCATTTGGTGTTAATGAATTCAAGAACTCAGGTGGATAATGGATGCATGGATTATCGACTGCTCAATCATGACTGTGATAAATCATCTCGTCATCAGGAAAATGTTCGATAAGCTTCATGTTTATGGCATCAACATTCTCATTCCTCATTGGCAAAATAGCTCGAGATGTGATGTAGTTTGCATCAATCATGTTTGTACCTAACATTGGAAAGACCATGTCAATAAGACCATCAATGTCAGATTCCGCAATAGTGTAGGGTACACATATTTCATCGAGTAAATTTACATAGTCGTCTTCGATGGTCTCTTCAATGCCATTGCCAATTCGTAGTAGGTAGTCTGAAAACTATTTATCTGATTGAGCTCTCATATTATGGATAAGTCTCAACTGATGCATGTTATCCCACAGGTAAGTTCTACGTAAGGTTGCACTTACAGTTTGAGCCATATTCCCCTTTCGTATAACTAGAAGAACTTGTCTAAAGTCATCTCTAAAAACCATTGTCTTTCCTCCAAATGGTAGAATGGGCTTTTCCATTATGTATCTTGTGCACTTGTCTAACACCTTAATTGCTTGTCTTTTTGTCATGGAGGTTTCATCCCATAATATAAGCGAAGCTGTTTGAAGAAGCTTCACAGTACCACTTTGCTTGGTGAAGTTACACACTGAATTATCTTGTATGCTTAATGGTATCTTGAATCTTGAATGAGTAGTCCTACCTCTAGGCATGATGGAAGCAGCAACACCAGATGTGTCAGTAGCAACAGCTATCGTCCCCTCGCTACAGACTTTTGCTAATAAAGCTCTGTACAGAAAGGTCTTTGTTGTTCCTCCTGGGCCATCAACAAAAAACACACCTCCACTATTGTTGTTAACGGACAATAGTGTAACATCATAAGTATATCTTTGTTGTGGATTAAGAGAGGATGTGCTCGATAGTAGTTCATTATCCACCTCTATAGAAGACTCTTCAAAAATTTCCCTCACTTCACCCGCCATGGTGTCATATGATTCATTGATTTCTGAAAGAGGAAATGATGTTATCTCCTTACTCATTGACTGAAGTAATTTTTTGATATCCAATAACAACATCTGTTCAACTACATATGAATTCATCTGGGATAGTTGGATGTCAGCACACATTGCTTCCAAATGTGTGTTCTAGAGTCCACGCACATAGCTAGGTTCACAATAAACCAATATTGTAGCAAACAACCTTCAGAGGGATGATGGCATATGGAAAACTTTGGCTTTAGAGAGGCACTCGTCAATGTTGTTATCTAACTCAATGAGACCTTTTTTCTTAGTGCTTTCTCGAAATGTAGGGTATACAACACCGTCACATGTTCTCAAGTCCTCAAATAAAATAGCACCAACCACGTGGTTTAATAGCACCCTCAAGGAGTATCTCTCTCCCTCTGCTGGATGTGCTGAGATGATCCTCCCAATTTGCGTGTGTCATTCTCTTATTTTCCAATGCTTAAGTCTAGGCAACCACATTGCATATTCTTGGAAATTCCTATAAAGTAGCGTACGTGCTCACGTAAATTCTTGATTTGCCTTGAAATACTCAGTCAACATGATTCTTGAGGCACCCTGTTGGTCAAGAACTTCACGTACATCTGCATTCTCTCTATAGGATACAAGATGCATTCCTATGAGGTAGAACTGTAATTGTAGCACTGGTGGCGAGATCCCGCTAAGATCAAATCCAAATATTCTCCACAATACCTCCTATGGTGTTACCCACCTAGCATCCATATAATTATTGATCTCATTAAAATCGTGATTTTCATCAGCATCATTGATGGACACCGACATCCTCTCATGCCCCTTATAAATATACTTGTAAAGGTACTTAACAACCTTAATGCTCGAACAAACCTCTACATTAATGTGACAGTCGTACCTTCTTAAAAGCATAGGATTATATGGAACAACCCATCTATTGTCCAAGTCATGTCCTCTCACTCTTACCCTCTGTCCGTCATCCCTTCTCCTGTGGATAAGGTAAGAATCATTTCCTTGGATAGTTGTGTCAGTAAATTGGCGTGGATAATAGCACTTGCAACTACCATTTTTCATGCATGGATTCTTCCTATTTAGTGGGCCACATAGGTCATGTGTCAAGCCCGGGAATAATACCTTCCCAAACTCTTTGTGCATTAAGTCCTTGTGCCAGGAAAAGGAAGGGTACACAATAACAAGTAGATACAACAGAGTTCCACGTGGATTAAAAGTAATTACACATAGTCGTATACATGGCCTAAATGGCCTGAACAGAGATTACTAAGAAGACCACAAGCAGCGGATAACGGCCTTTTCCCACAAGCGCTCGAGTGCGGCCAAGCCTCACGCCTCCTCTTCCTCTTCATCTGTGTAGATCCCTTCAACTTCTGGAGAGGTTTGAAATAGTGTGCTGAGTACATTGGTACTCAACAAGCCACCCGAAATAATGCAAGGGAATAACAAGGATGGCATAATAGGGTTCATTTACGTAAAGCCGATTTTCAGTTAAAACAATTGTAAAACATCTACAAGTAATAAAGTAGGTGCTATGAACAAGTTACAATCCAAGCAGTGCACTTGCACTAGCAGGTTACCACCACCTGCAGGATCCTTAGATCCCATCCCAACCATCATACCAGAATTAAAGTGGAAGGTTATTCTAACCGTGAAAACATCACTTTGCCCGCCCTTGACTGTGGGCTCGGCTATTCGAATAGATTTTAACTCTGATCAGAGGTGTACAACTTTACCCACAAGGCACAGTCTCGGTTAACGTCAGGATACCACCATGGTACCCCAACCTAATCTCATGCCAAGGCCCATCGTATACCATACAAACATACAAACACCCGCTAAGGTTTCACTTCCCGTAGGGTCAAACCTAGTCGAGTAAGCCCCCTCTCGCGCCAAGTGACATTCAGGCCTGGGGTGCGACCCACCACAAACTGTCACCCATCATACCACTGGTGTTGTAAGCATGTACAGTTAATACTCTAAGCCAGGTCGTATCCATAGACTTGTGGTAGTACGAAAATGCATTGCAACAGTAGCCATGGACCGGTCCTTAATCGCCCTGGGTGCGACATCCCAAAATACTAGCATGCACACACAACCAGCCCTTTCAATATTTTAATTGGTCAAGTTTTAATCCAAACCACTAACGGTAGTAACACCACCGTAGGGTATAATTAAATCGACATGAAAGATACAACATTTGTCATTAAAGAGATGAATAATTCCCCATTTAAACAGTCTAGCATGGCTAAGCAGTATTTCTTATCCCAATCAACCCAACCCTTATTAAGGTACGAGCTGAACCAAACTTTACCTAAGTTGACAAGGCATGGTATTAATTGCACGGTGCCATAATTAACACAATGGGTATAGCTACACAATAGTAATAGCATATTATAGTCCTAATAGTCATGCATTAAGTTAAAATCAAAATAAATTATGAAAAATGGGATTTCAATATGTTCAACTATTCAGGTACCTTGCCTTGGTCCGCGAAAGCTTGATCTTCAATGGAGTAGGCCTCCGGCGGTACGAAATCAGCGACGTCTACGTGATCACATACATAATTAATGCAAAACAGTACATCAATACACATGAACAATACAAAATAAATGCATAGTTAGATTCTTTGCATTTTTATGAAAACACAGCAATTTGAATCACTCCAAACGGAGCTAGGATGAATTAGTTTTATCGGTTTTCTTCTGCTACTCTTGGGAGTTCGGCCTCTAAGCCGAATTGCACTTGATCTCTTACTGTTTTGCAGGGGAATTACCTTCAAAATCATCGCCAAGGATTTTGGGAGTGATTGCTATTCATCTACAAAGTCGCTGGAGTCGTTTGGCGATCAGATCAGAGCCTGTCGATCTGACCGACAAGGCTTTGCTGGTCCGACCGAACGTTGCCATGCCGGGCCGTCAGGCTGTTGTCGGCATGGTCTTCACGCCCCTTCGCCATCATGCCGAAGCCCTCTTCAGCGAGAACCTCTCCGCAGTGAACCACTCCACGCTGGAGCACTCGTCGCCATCACGCCAAAGCCCTCTTCAGCGAGAACCCCTTTGCAGTGACCCACTCCGCAACGGACTCCGTGACGTCAAAGCCCTTGGTCTGACTGAAGCTTTGTCATCGATCTGATCAGGTACCCTCTATCGGTCCGACCGCCCTGAGACCGCTCTGCACCATAACGCCGAAGCCACCTTTGGTGACCCCTTCGCAACAGAACGCCGAGGCCCCCCTTCGGCAATACTTCACATCACCGGTGTAATCGGGAGTATACCTCCAATTCGACCGCTGTTTTATTGCAGATCAGAATTGGCCCTGTTCTGGACGGTTTGATTAGGTTTTATTATTTTTAGTTATTTTCTCTCACATCGGCTAATCGAACTTTATTTCTTAATATTTGTTTGATTACCTGATGACTCTGTTACCCTTACAACCATTAAGGATCCGTCGGAACGCGATGTCGGTGCCGCGTCACACTTAGGTTTATCCTTAAGTATCCGTGCATTTTTGGATCGTCGAACTGACCCAAGTGTGTGGGCGCGTTTTCGTGTCAACAATTTGCTAATGATGTAATCTCTTTATTCAAACCAGCAATCACATAGAACGAACAAAGTCTATATATGTAGTGTTTGTCCAAATTGGAGTTATGGAATCTTTGCTTCATATTTTTCTGAATAGAAAGAACACAAAAGATTACTAATTATATGACATTGTGCATGTTATATCAATTCAAACTGTTGCTTGATTAGGCATTTATAAACAAATAAAACACCCACATGTTAACCAGTTGAAGTTGAATTGAGCATCAACCCTAGCCCCTAATAGACTAAGATGATACAAATTTACCTTAATCACAGCAATGATGATGAATTTCATGAAGAATCTTGGCCTCTTCACTACCTTCCTCTGAACTGCTTGCAACAGTGCTGCAGAAAAAGTTGCAGCACAGAACTTTTTTCCTGTTAGGAAGGTTGCTTTCATAGAAGAATGTTGTAGCATATTCAATGCAACAGAAGAACATCTATATATGGATGTCTCCTTACATTATATTTCTTCATGTAGCCTTAACTTTAGCATTTAGTTTACTGGACTTCATGTGTAAATACACTGTTTTTTTCATTTCATGCATGAATGGGCTTGATCAATTTGTATACCATGTCCAAAATAAACACCAAATTTCACATTCACTCAGTTAATTGGTTGTTTGATCAAATGGATCTTTCGGTGTGTTGTGTTTCTGAAGAATCTTTCATGCATATCTACGACATTGCAATATCTGTTGTGTTTCTGAAATTAAAATACAAATTTTAATTCATTACATTGCATTGAAATATAGTTAAACTCAACTACAAAACTAGCTGTTGTGTTTCTAAAATTAAAACACCAATTTTAATTTGTTGCATTGCAATATCTATTTTCTGCAGATATGTTGTACTTTTACCCTTTTCACCATGAAAATTTCCTTTAAATGCTGCCCATACCTTTTTTGGGTGAACTTGGATTGCAATGTCTCATTATTGTGTCTTGATTTCTCACTCTGCAGACCAGATACAAAGCACATTTTTGTGGATATTGGTTTGAGTTTCCTTACGGTATTGCAAGCAGCTTTGTAGTTATATCTGTAAGAGAAGATAGGTTGTCAAGGTAACTCTATTCTGATAATTGGGTCTGAGATCATGGTTTCTTTGTGTATCAATTGTCAAAGGAGTTGTGGATATTACAGTTTTCAAAGCACATTTTTGTTGAGTGCATGTTTTGTATGTACGAGACGTTAATGTGTAACAGATATAGCAACAAACTTCATGGACTGGTTAATCTGTGTTACAACAACGAATGTTTTACTAATTGATATTATAGTTTTCAAAGCATTCTGATGCTACCTGCATGTTTTGTTGAGTGAAAAAACCAATATGAACATATGTACAAAAAATTGCAACGTTTATAAATAAGCTCTGAAAGCTTCTCCTGTGACTAGGCAGCCTATTGATGTTAAAACACATTACAAATGACTAGGCAGCAGATAACAAAATTTAGTTTGGGCGTGTGCTTAGGTGTGCGCTTTTCTTGGTAGAGATTACACTGATTCATAAGAAGCACAGTAATTGAGTCCTAATGTATTTTATCATTCGTAAAGATATAGTGATGTATCGTATTATACTATATTTTTTCTACTTAATGATAGGATGTTTAGAAAGTTTAGAACATATTGCGATAAAGTTTAATCCGATTCATCCAGACACACTAGCTTTGTCAATAGGTTTATGGATCTGAGATTTGTCAATAGGTTTATGGAAGCTACATGAAAATACTAAGCAATTATTTTTAGTTATGAGTGTTCGTAGTTACAGTATTGTGTGTGCGTGTCGTAATGTGTGGTTGTTTAAATAAAATGTGTATTCTCTGTAAATTTATTGGAGAGCAATCTTTGTAACCTTCTTGGATTAAGTTATTGGAGAGCAATCTGATTTTACTTTCATTTCCCAGATGTTTGAATTTTGTAAATCTTTGTAACCTTCTTGGATTAAATAAAATGTGTATTCCTTTTGAAGTTATTGGAGAGCAATCTATATATTGTAGTAACTGTCTCCAATTTTAATATGCTTATTTACAAATTAAAAACATTATTCACCGTAATACTCTCATTCTTGACCTTGAAAAAAATTCTTCTTTTCACCAAAGACAATCCTGAATATCATTGTTCATAATTGAAGACCCTATTTGAAATACAAAATTTCTAATTCTAATCCTGAAAATAACCTTTTCTCCCTAAACAAATATTTCAATCACTCTTTGGCCCCAAGAAAAATCATTCAAAAACTAAAACACTTATCTCATTCAAATTCATGTTCCATCTCTAATATTTCTACTCAAAGTACATATGATTCATCGTCTAAAACAACAAGTGTATACTTGGAATTTATTCATTCGTAGTTTAGGCATGATTACCGTGTCCCTTTATGTATACTTTAAATTATCTAGGTCATCACATATTCTACATGACACAAATGGTAGTGGAAATAATTATTGATTATGTTTGATACTTAAAGTGCCAAAACAGGAAAAATACATTTAATTTCAGCAGCCATGGAAACTTACGATGTTATGCTGCATGTTCTTTTCATTTTACTTAAGAATTTCTGAGGATCAACATTGACCTTATCACTATGAGCATGAGGGTCAACACATATACAAATAAAATATTTGAATGGAGTGTTATTGTCAAAAAAGATCAACAATAATGAAATAATAAAAAGCATGTAAAAAAGAAACTCATAGATTAATGCACAAATACCATTATGATATTATAGCTTGCTTCTCTCATAGGAACTATTTATTTTGTTGCTTCTATGTATCATTTGTTTTTCTTTTGTGCTTGTTTTTTATCTTCATCCCTGGGCACCGACATGGTTAAACAATGTATTCAATCAACAAGTCGTTGGATGTCACGATAAGAAAGCTATCGACCATGCCAGAAAATGGAATGAGAAGAGAGGGGAAAGAAGGTTATTTTATTTTACACGCCTAATTTATCCTATTTGTTTTTATTCATATATTTGTGATACAACATGACACTAATAGTAATGAGGAAAATTGTGTACTTATTTCAAATTATTATAGTTATCGATGGTCGTCATAGACAAAAGAGATATCACGACAACAATTTACCTCACGGCTCTTCTCGAATTTGTATTCGACAACCCTCACACAATCCACTAGAAAGTTCATCAGACGATGAAGATGTGCCATATCGACCACCATCCTCATTTGTTATTCCTACTCGAAGTACCCTTACATCAGCAGAATTGTTTCAAGGACAAACCTCTAATGGTATAAACTACTACTATATGAGTTGTGCAATTACTAAGAACATAAATTATATCTAATGTGATTACATAAACATTGTTCAGGAGCAAATTCTGTTATGGTTAGAACTCAAACAATTGACTCATAAGATTAACAATCGATTCATTCTGTTCAACAAAACCCTCTTGGCTGATCAGTGGATCATGCTGAAATAAGGCGACCACGTGGAAGAGCAAGCTTGACACGAAAGCAACTTAATAATAGGCATGCATGTGATAGAGCTCGCTATGCAAGTATCACACAAGAGCAGAGACAGTTGAGGCGAGACCAATAGGACTGACAATATTCTGGAAGATGAACTCATGGTCCAAACTGTGTTGTTCCTAATGCACCACATGCATCCGAGATCGGCTCTAACAACCTCGATACAACCAACATTATCTACCAGAACCTACCAGGTAGCACACACATGTTAAAGACTCAGCAAGATTGTTGTCATTGTGGTGCAAAAAGGTTTGTATATGAGCCATCAGGATTTTGTTGTATGAATGATAAGATCAAACTTAAAATGTCTAAGCCACCTGAGGAGCTTCGACGACTGTACACAGGTGAAGACGCCCAATCACAACATTTTATGGAGAATATTAGATATTTTAACAACCATTTTTACTTCACCACAATATTAATGTACTGTGATTATGACAAGAACCTTGCAAGCGCAAGAGATGGAGTGTACACATTTAAAGCGCATGGGCAAATGTACCATAACAAACACTCTTTTGGGAATGCGAACAATAACCCTAGCCACTTGGAGTTGTACTTTTATGATGATGATCCTAGCTTATCCCATCGTTTTCATCGTGCTCGAGATGAGACATATAGAGCAAGAGACGTATCTACTATTAGATGTTGGTAGATATCCTAAAAGATAATCCCTACTCTGAAACATTTAGGAGCCTAGGACATGTTGAAGATATGGACGAATATCGTATTGTGCTAAATATTGACTATAAGTTAGACTAGAGAACTTATAACATACCATTAACATCAGAGGTTGTTGTTGTGTAGGTTGAGGGGAATGATATTCACAAACATTTTGATCGCATCATCACCTTGTTCGGTAATAATAACTACTATTCATTTAGGTCAAGTGATGGGTGATATGACCCTTTGTCATACTCCCTGTTTTTTCCATGAGTAGAGCTCGGTTGGCATTCTGATATACCAATACAAGATATTGACATTAGTCAGACAAGTACAACCTGGGAAAGAAATGTTGATAACCCGGGTTAGCTAAGTGATACATATTCATGTTACTACGATATTATTGATCCATAAGCTAATCACCTAACTGATTTCTCTTTGTTTTGTAGATACTCCTAGCAAGTTGTGTGTTTCGATGTATGAGTATTATTGCTATAAATTCTAGATTTGTCGTGGAATATTCAACACGGTCTTTCATGGGAGGCGTCTATTCCAATAGTTTGTAGTTGATACCTACATAAAGATTGAAACGTCTCGACTGAATTACTTTTTGTACAATCATAAGAAAATTCGTGTAGATCTTTACCAGGGCTTAATGGACAATGTATTTGTTGAAGAACATTGACCAAGCAGATTGGGAAAACGATGGGTCCTGCCTGCGACGTTTATCGGTGGTGGGAGGTGATGGGGGATTGGTCCCGATCTTCCGATAGGTAAGGGATAAACTTGAGTTGGTGGAGAATCTCGACGTTGGCGATCCAAGGCTCCGGTCCGGCGGATCAAAACCTTGCAATCGTTACACCACTGTCTCCATTGGTTATCAACCACGCAGGACGCGATTGACCTCGCCACGAAGGCTAATTCCTGCAAGCGAACCCAAGAACACAAGCAAGAACAGGAAGGATACAAATCAAATGCCAAATCACAGACAAACGAAGATAAGGTGAGGTTTCAAAAACGCCAATGCAGCAGCCAATCGGTCCGGTGCAAGAGGCGGGATCTAAACACAACAGTGTAGATGCAACAAAGCAAAACCTGACCCTAGAGGTGGCTGGCGTGAGAATATATAGGGCGGCGGCCTGTGGAAGGTGAACAGACTTGGGCTGTGGGCTAGAAGACGTACAGACTCAGATTATGGCCAACATGGCCCAGTTCTGTCACGCAGTACTGTTTTAAATACACAGGACGACTCGAGACTCCAAATGAGGTGAAACCAACGGCAAACGATCCGTCTTCTCCTCAGCTTTCCAAAAAGTCAAAGAACGCGCCAATCGGACTTCGTATGAGGAAGTTATGCCCATTTTGGTGAATGGTGGTCGATGTAGTCCGAACCAGCGAATTCTTGACTTCAAAACATCCGTGCGACTTCATCTTCAACTCCAACTCTTCTATTCCATCTCCCATGTTCCTAAGCAACAAAATATCACTAGAATTCAGTAGCATCCCGTCCAAACAAATATAGTCAAAATTGCTAAGGAAAGGATTAACCTCATGGTTCAAGCGACGGGCACGGGCGCGTGTGATTGGTCCTTGTAGTTGATTTGTAGGTGGAGGCTCCATGTGTGTATCATGTGAAGTGATGTCCTCATCAGGAGGGATATGAGACGATACATGAATGTTATGGCCTTTGTGCAGAAGTATGGTACGGTAAGCCAGACATCTTTATCACAATTACTTGTAACCCTAATTGGGAAGAAATAAGTAGGGAGTTTAGACCTGGCCAAACACCACAAGATCGTCCTGATCTTATTGTACGAGTATTTAAAACCAAGCTAGAGGATCTCAAATTTCATCTATTTCGTAATCATATCCTTGGATCATTGCAGCACAAGTCCATGTAATCAAGTTCTAAAAAAGAGGTCTACCACATGCACATTTCTTCCTTATCATGGAGTCAACATATAAATTGACTTGTCCCGATTAGTATGATAATATTATCTCAACATAACTTCCAAATAAGGATATGTACCCTGAACTACATGAAATGGTAGTCAAACATATGATGCATGGTGTAACACCCACGTAAAAAAATAAAAATAATTAAAATATAATAATAATTAAACTAATACTTTGGATATTTATAAAATAATTCAAAACTACGAAAAGTTATTTTTTCCAGGATTTTACACTCGTTTTTCTTTTTTTTAAAATTGTATTTCTCTCTTTAGGTTTTCTCTCTCACTTATACGTTGGACCCACTTGTCATCACCTTCCTCCCACCAACCTCTCTTTTCTCTCTCTCCCACTTCCACCATGCACGCACCTTCCTCTCCCCATGGCAACTGCCGGCCGTTCCACTTTCCCCGTCGCCCACTTCACGTTGAGGCCGCGCCCACGATGCCAGAACCGCCATCCCCCTCGCGCACCGTTTTATTTAGCCATTCCTCTTTTTCCCATTCCGGTTTCTCCCACTCTTCACCATTTTTCTCCTCCGAGCTCTCCTTCCTCGTCGTAGCCGCGTCATCGTCATCGTTTCCGCCCGCGTGCCGCCGCCTACCTGGCCGCGCCGCCGCCCACCCACGCGCACCGCTGCCCGCCCGCGCGCCACCGCCCTGTTGCCCAGCCCAGCCGCGCCGCGCCGGCCGTGCCGGCCGGACCAAGCCAAACCCATTTTTTTTCAATTTTGCGATTTAGCCCCTCTGTTTTAGGGTATTTAAATCATGTTCTGGCACTTTAGCACTTTAGCCCCTCTGTTTCAGGATAATTATTTTCCGCCCCGCATAGTAGTACTGTTTGGCTAAAAATAGAACTAAAACTTATAAAATACACAAACACTGTGTCGAAGCTTGACGAAGTCGAAGCCTGTTCGGAGGTGTTGTGCGAAGTCGGATGTTGCCGGAGCCTGTTCGAAGTATGTAGTACCAAAGCTTGTGGATGTCGAGCCGGAGTTTGCTTCGAGGCTGTTTGAGGGAAGGTACAGACAGTGAAGCTAGCTTCGAAACAAACTCCGAAAAACAAAAACTAGCGAACTGCACTAGAAACAGTAGGGTCAACAACAAGACACTTCGAACCAGAGTCTGCAGCTCAGCGAAGTTGGACTACTGAGCTTCAGAAGGCTTTGAACGAAGCCTACTGTCGAAGGTCACAGAAACATTCGAAGTACCCTTGGCCTCGAACGTTCGAAGGCTACTAAAATCAAAAACAGTTAAACACAACTTTGCAGCTACCTTCGCAGAACGCCTCGCACGAAACCCAACGAAGCCTAAGCAAGACTCCGAAGAAGAAAAATCACGTGCGGAGCACCTTCGCCCAACATGCTTCGAATAACAACAAACTACAGAAATAAAAACGTTCGGACTACGCAAGACACGTCCACACCTGTGAAACTTACCCCTGGCGAAGACTTCAAGCAAAAACAATTGTACATAAAAATCAGATCGGACCCTGCCACCAAAAGTAAACTAGCTTCTGCAATACTAGCTTCTAGACTAGTACCAGCACAGAGAAGTGTCAGAAGCAGGAGAAATAATTACTACATGCATCCTATATGCACAAGAACAGAGACTCACAGAACCTAGCTACCAGGCTAAAACTCCACACAACGTATGTAAACAGGCTGAAGATAAAACAATAGAACCTAGTCTGCAGCTAGCCCGTGCGATTGAACAACAGAGGCTACAGAGAAAATAGATGCAGTAAAATTAACGCACTCGGTAACAGGAACCTTGCAGACAGTATAGATCTTGAGAATAAACAAGTGTTTCCACAAAGATCTCAGAAAGCAACAGGAAACAAATGCACGCAACTCGAGGCAAGAAGGAATCTGTGAGATAAAAACGCAACTCGATTTACTTGTGATGAACAGGAGCGACGTGCGCAAGAAATGATGGCGGCGGTCGCAGGAAGAAGCACACGGAGAGATTAACAAAAAGTGACCCACTCTTGATTAGTAAAGTGATTTCAGAAAAAGGGTAACATAACCCTAGGGATTGGGGCCCAATTTATAAGTAGCCCAATAGCCTAGGAATATTCCACCAGACCCTTAGGGTTTTTTACAGATGGTGAAATAAAAGGAAAAGACCAAACTGCCCTTAGGATATTTTTACAGCCTCGACTGACTGTTGGCCTAAGGACAAAATAGTAAACTCCTATTTACATATGACTTATCCGAAAGCGGAGCTTTTGTAGCGACTGCGGCTTCGCCTCTAAACAGTCTGATGCGAGATCAGCGGTTGTCAGTTTTGCGCCGAAACTGACAAAGCGTCCACCGACTTTGCACTAGGTACCCGGATTAGGCCGGCCCAATTCTGCGGTTCTCTCAGCCCGGCAATCACTCGCCGCCCATGTACCTGAGTCAATCCTGGTCAACAGCCTAGTGGATCCTCTGCTGCTCCTAGCCCATGTACCCGGATTGGGCCAGCGTGACTTTGCGACCCTTCTGCCCGACAGTCGCTCGCTGCCCGTGTACCTGAGTCACATGCGGCCCAGACACAACAGCTCTTCTCTCTCTCTTCAGTCCTCTTTGACTACCGTTGACAATGACTCATCACATCTGGAGCCATGAGGCCCACGCTCTTCAGCATGGCTCCTCACGCACCAGATGTCGGAGGTACGCTTCGGCGACACCCTTCGCACTGTACTTCGAATCAGACAGGTTTCAATCAGTTTACTGATTTGTTCTGTTTGATACCTTTATTTTGGCTAATTGGATTATTCCTGTGTGATCTGATTACCTCGCGACTCTACCACCTTACCACGGTTAAGGGTAGTCGGAACACGACGTCGGTGTTGTGTTACGCTTAGGCTTGTCCCTAAGTTTCCGCACACTTTTGGATCGTCGAACTGACCCAAGTGCGGGGGCACATTTCTGTGTCAACATGATCCTTTTGAACAATATCGTTATAACACAAACAGTTTCACATAATAAGTCATCAACTCATTAATTAAATGTAAACAACATTTATTCAAGGAAAAACATAACAATTATCCTCACACGTTAGCATAGACTCTACTAGTATCTTCCACATACACATGACTCACTCACGCAAGTATCTAATACCCATGGAGCTCAGGTGCGCCTCATGCTTGGGTTGTGGAAGAGGCTTCGTCAATGGATCTGCCATGTTCAAATCCGTGTACACCTTGAAAATCTTCACATCACCTCTCTCAATGATCTTGCGGATCAAGTGATATCGCTGAATTATATGTTTGGACTTCTGGTACGATCTAGGCTCCTTAGCATGCGCAATGGCACTACTATTATCACAATAGAGGTCCACTGGACTGGATGCACTAGGAACAACACCCAGCTCAGAAACAAACTTTCTGATCCAAACGACCTCATTCGTAGCTTCTGAAGAGGCGATATACTCAGCCTCTATTGTAGAATCGGCCACCGTCTCTTGCTTAGAACTCTTTCAACTCACTGCGCCTCCATTGAGGCAGAACACAAAGCCAGATTGCGATCGAGAATCATCTTTATCGGTCTGAAAGCTAGCATTCGTGTAACCACTTACAACGAGCTCGTCTTCACCACCATACACTAGGAAAATTTCCTTAGTCCTTCTTAAGTACTTGATGATACTCTTTACTACTACCTACTGACTTTCACCCAGAATAGTTTGGTACCTGCTCGTAACACTTAGAGCATATGACACATCTTGGTGTGTACACAACTTGGCATACATGATGGATCCAATTGCAGAGGTATACGGGATCACACTCATCTTCTCCAACTCATCAGGTTTTGCAACACACTGAGTCTTACTAAGAGAAATACCATGTGACATTGGCAGAAAACCCTTCTTGGAATTCTACATTTCGAACTATTTCAAAACCTTATCAATGTACATATTCTGGCTTAATCCAATTAACCATTTTGATCTATCTCTATAGATCTTTATGCCCAAACTATATGTTGCCTCTCCAAGATCTTTCATTGAAAAACTATTTTTTAGTGAAGTATTGACAGCATCTAACAAAGGAATGTCATTTCCGATCAACAATATGTCATCCACATACAAGACCAGAAACACAAGTAAGCTCCCACTAGCCTTTTTGTAAACATAAGGCTCTTCCTCGTTATTGATGAAGCCAAACCCTTTGACTACCTCATCAAACTGAAGATTCAAACTCCGATAAGCTTGCTTTAGTCCATAAATTGACTTCTACAACTTACAAACTTTCCCAGCACTTTCCAGATCGTTAAGACCATCTAGTTGTGTCATGTACACATCCTCACTTAGGTTTCCATTCAGGAAAGCAGTCTTGACATCCATTTGTCATATCTCATAATCATAAAATGTGGCAATTGCTAGGATGATCCGAATAGACTTTATGCATGGCGACAGGCAAAAACGTATCATCATAATCAACACCTTGAATATGTCTGAAACCTTTCGCCACGAATCATGCCTTATAGATGTGAACATTTCCATCAATGTCTATCTTTTTCTTGAATATCCATTTACACTCAATAGTTTTTTACACCATCGGGTAGATCAACCAAGTTCCAAACTTAGTTTTCTCGCATGGACTCCAACTCGGATCCAATGGCTCTAAGCCATTTCTCAGAGTCTGCCCCCATCATTGCTTCCGCATAGGTCTTGGGCTCATCGTTGTCCAATAACAACACATCGTGATGCCCGGTGGTCAAAAACATGAACCTCTCCGGCACATCGCTAACCCTCCCGAACCTTCATGGGGCCGGCGCATGCACAATAGGTTCTGCAACACCTTGCTCATCCTATTGTTGTTTAGAGGGATCTAGAATACTTTCCAGCGGCTCTTAAACCTCTTTGAGATGCACCGTCCTCCCACTAACTCCTTTTGAGAGAATCTCTTTCTCAAGGAATAAACCATTTTGAGTGACAAACACTTTGCCCTGCTCTCTATTATAGAAATAGTATCATTTGGTTTCCCTAAGATACCCCACAAAGAAGCACTTGTCAGACTTAGGACTGAGCTTGTCAGACATCATACGTTTGACATACGCCCCACATCCCCAAATCTTTAGAAAGGACAAACTGGGATGCCTCCCAGACCACATCTTATATGTCGTCTTCTCTACTAACATAGATGGAACTCTATATATCGTGAAAGTTGTGGTTTCTAGACCATGACCCCAAGAGGACAATGAAAGATCAGTGGGACTCATCATGGACCACACCATATCCTATAAAGAGTGGTTTCTCCGCTCGGACACCCCATTCCATTAGGGCGTGTCGGGTGGAGTCAGCTGTGAAACAATTCCACACTACTTCAGATGATCACTAAACTAATGGCTTAAATATTCAGCCCCATGATCACATCATAAAAATTTAATTGTATTGCTCGTACGATTTTGTACTTCATTATGGAACTCCTTGAACTTTTCGAATGATTCACACTTATGCCTCATCAAGTAGACATAGTCATATCTACTAAAGTCGTTGGTAAAAGTGATAAAGTACTGAAAACCATTCCTAGCCGTGTGACTCATTGGACCACACACATCAGTATGTACAATGGCCAATAGCTCACTCGCCCTCTCATGCTGTCCAATGAAAGGCGTCTTTGTCATTTTGCCAAGTAAGCAAGACTCGCATGTGTCACATGATTCAAAATCAAATGACTCCAAAAGTACATCACAATGGAGCTTCTACACGCGCTTGTTATTTATATGACCTAAACGACAATGCTAGATGTAGGTAGGATTCAAATTATTGTGTCATTGTTTCTTAGTATTAATGTTATAAACATGTGCATCCTCAATACTCAGAATATATAATCCATTCACTAATGGACAAACACCATAAAGCATGTCATTCGAAAATATTGAACACGCTTGTTCTTTATTACAAATTCAAAACAATCTTCCTCTAAATATGAAGAAGAGATAATGTTTCTGCCTAAGGCAGGAATGAAATAACAATTATTTAAATCCAAAACTAGTCCTGATGGTAGTGGTGGTGAATAAACACCGACGGCCAACACTGCAACCTTTGCACCATTCCCAATGCAGACATCTAGCTTGCCAGCTGCACACTTTCTTATCTACTCATCCCCTATGACGATTTGCATGTATGAATCATCGATCTGGTATCAAACACCCATGAATCATTTGGACGAGTAGCAAGATTAATTTCAATAACATTAATACCTGAATTGGAAGTCACACTTTCCTTCTTATTCTTCTACTCTTCCAGTTACACCTTGCAATAGCGCTTCCAATGCCCAGGCTTATGGTAGTGGTGGCACACAACAGAGCCAGAAGGGCCCGACATGGACTTTCCAGCCGGTTTAGACTTCACACTAGAGATCGAATCTTAGTCTTAGCATTGCCCTTCTTCTTTCTCTTTTTGCCCTCCTTCTGAACCATCATCACTTGACTTGGAGATTTCTTGATACTCTCCCTAGTAGTTTTTAGCGTCCCATGCAACTCAGCTAGTGTCTTCTCTAGTCACATATGTTATAATTCATGATGAATGGCTCAAAACTCAATGGGAGCGATTGGAGAATGACATCAATAGCTAGGTACAGATCCAGTGGAGTGCCTAGTCTCTCTAGAGTCTCGATGTAACCAATCATCCTGATCACGTGAGGGCTCACTGGGCTCCCTTCAGCCAGCCTACTTCCAAACAAGGACTTAGACACATTGTATCTCTCTGCCCTTGCCTAGTTCTGAAACATTCCCTTGAGACCTACGATCATATCGTAAGCATCGCGTTCCTCATATTGTTTCTGAAACCGAGAGGACTTGCAGGCAAGCATCATACAACTGACATTCATAGAATCACTAGCATTCTTCTCATAAGCACGCTTGTCTGCTATAGAAGCATCCTCTCCTAGTTCATCAGGGTGAGGTTCCTTTAGAACATAATCTTTTTTTCTCTTGTATAAGAATGATTCTCAAATTTCGATACCAATTCATAAAGTTCGTTCCAGATAATTTATCACGTTCAAAAATAGATCGCAAATTAAAAACTGGAGTGCTCTTAACAGAAGAAGTAGTAGATGCCATGATCTACAAAAGATTAAATGCAAGGTTTAGCACTATGCAATGTTTATCTTCTATCCAATAAAAGATGTTCCACTATTTTAAAACCAATCACTGTTGGGGGAAATTACTCCATTTCCAAGACTTAAAGATTAATCCTTCAAAGGCGGGTGAGGACTCCGAAGCTGGTGAACTGTGGTTCGAAGCATGCGTCGCCACGCCGAAGGGTGCAACGGTGCGAAGCTATGGAGAACCCTCCGAATGGAAGATGGAGGCCTCGAAGCCTAAGGACATGACTGATTGGATGTCCAGCTTATCCATCTACCTTACAGTACTTTACCGTATGTAACCTTGTTTATAGTACCGAATAGTTTCCACTATGTCGGCTGTAGGTTAGGGGTAAAAAGGTATTTTCCTTATGTTTTTTCCCTTATAAATACCCCCCATTGTACCTTGTAAAAGGGGCCAGAAAAAAGTTATCCATCTACACATATTCGGACCACTTGAGCTATTATCCACTTCGGAGGCTCCAAGTAGTCCTAAAACGCAAACTTCCTTATTTGTCCGTTCTTGATTTCAAAGAACCTGTTGGCGTAACATTTGCGCCAACAGTTGGCGCCGTCCGTGGGGAACCAAGTTCTAAAAGCTTGTTCTCTGCTGCTGACTGCACTTCGAAGAGCACTTACAGAGGGAGCCTCGGAGTCCCAAGATCCCGCGCACCCTTCAGTTAAGGGCTTCTTAGTGCAGCCCGAAGGCCTTCTCTCGACCCCTCGAGTCGTTCGAAGTCCTCCATCTCCAAGACCTCTTCGAGGCTAGCTATGCCTCCGAAGCGAAGTCAGGCTTCGGTTCCCCTCCAAAGGTCCCCTCGGACCAATGGAGCCGGACCCTCGGCTAATCCGGCGATTCCCGCCGAGACTGCCGGGCGTCGAGCACCCAGAGGCCCTTTGGCTCCTCCTACGGTGCTTCAGACCGACTACGCAGCTAGCCGAGATCCAGAAGTGCCCTCCGACGAAGACGAAGGCCCTCCCGAAACCGAGGCTACGCAGCTAGCCAGGCTTCAGGAGGAGGTATCCAGGTGGAGGCAAGAGGTCGCCGATCGCCTCCGCACTCAAGCTTCCACCGAAACTCCAGGAGGGCCTCAAGACGGTGGTACCCACAATCCCCCAGAAGTTATCCAAGTCCCGGAGGAAGTCGAGAATGCATCCTTTGATAATGAGTCTCCATTACATTCGGATTTGCAGAGAATGCCTTTCGACCCCAGATTCAAGGCCTGGAAGCTGCACAAATACACCGGGGGGTCGGACCTCGGAGAGTTCCCCCGCTCTTACGCCCTGGCAATAGAAGCGAGCGGAGGGTGCGAAGCACCATGGCAAAATGCTTCCCCCTCGCTCTCGAAGGCGTGGCACTCCGCTGGTTCTGGTCCCTAAAGCCAGGATCGATCAGTTCCTGGGAGCAGCTAAAAAAGAAATTTGTGAGCAACTTCCAAGGCACCTTTGTGGCCCCGATGTCCACAGGAAGTTTGTTCCAGGTAAAGCAGCGGGTGGGAGAAACCCTCCGGGAGTACTTCACGCGCTTCGCCCACACAAAGTCACAGATCAAGGGCCTATCTACCTCATCGGTAGTTGATGCTGCCCGCGAGGGGGTGTTGAACCCCGACCTCCTCAGCAAACTCCATCGAAAGCCGGTGACGTCTATGGCGCAGCTCATGGCATACTTCGAATAGTATGCCAAGGCGGAGGAAGGATATCTTCGGCGAGCTGAAGCACCATTGCCCACCCTCCGAGAAGTCAAAAGGGAGCCCGAAGCCTCCGCTGCTCTGCAACCTCCACAAGACAACCGCTTCAACAAATACAAGCGGGGGAAAAAGCATTTCCGTTCGGAGGTGCTAAACATTGCACCTTCTGCTCCAAAGGCACCTGCCAATTTCTAGCAGGCGAAGAATTTCAAGGCCGAGCCACCAAAGCCTCAAGAAAGGATGCCTGGCAGGCGCCAGAGTTTTTTCTGTTGCGTGCATGGCGACAATAGAAGCCATGACACGAAGGACTGCAAGGCAGTGTTGGCCCTTCGGGGCGACTACGTTGAACAAAGTACCGGGTGGGGCGCTTCGGATCGAGCCCCACCATCGGCACGGTCGGAGCCTGTACAAGCTGTGGCCCGGGCCAGTGCCCTCGAAGCCCCTATGCGGCTGCCGGTGGCCAGTATTATGCCACCACCAAAGCAAAAAGACCCATAGGACCGCGGAAAGAGAGTGGTCCTACCAATCTCCGGAGGTGGGACCCTCGGAACCATGTCCAAGAGGCAGCGGCGCGAGTACGTCCGCGAGGTCGGGCACATTGGGACCTCAAGTTCCGCCGAAGGGATGCTAGAATGGTCCCGTGTGCCCATCTCATTCACAGCCAATGATGCTGCGGGGGTAAAGTTCCCCCATGCCGACCCATTGGTCATCTCTGCTGATATAGCAGGAGTAGAAGTTCGAAGGATCTTGGTAGATGGTGGGAGCTCCGCAGACATACTCTTTGTCCAGGCCTTCGATCAGATGTGCATACCTCAGAAGCATCTACTTCCAGCAGCCCGACCGTTTTAAGGGTTCTCAGGACCGCCTCTCGATGCCCTCGGCCAAATAGGCCTCGAGGTTGCCTTCGGAGAGGGGCCTTTGGCCCGAATAGAAGAGGTGATCTTCGATGTGGTTGATGCCCCATACGCTTACAATGCTATCTTCGGCCGAGGGATGTTGAACCAGTTCGGGGCTATAGCACACCATAATTACCTTTGTCTCAAAATGCCCATGCAAGGTGGAGTGCTTACTATTTCAGGAGACCAAGCTGTAGCCAGGAGGACGGAGTATGGCCATGGGTAGCCATTGGACCCCCGGCAAGTGCATAATGTGGCGGAAAGCGTCGAAGAAGTACCGGAGGCCTCAAACCCTCCGAAGGGGTCTTCGCTCAAGCCTAGCCCGGAGAGCGATGTTGAGACAAGAATAATCTCGGAAGATGGCAAAGAGTACCCAGTGCAATTCGGCAAGGGCTATCTCCGGAAATAACTGCCTCGTTAGAAGAAGTCGTCAGGAAAATCTGGACATATTTGCTTGGGCTGACGAAGACATCACCGGGGTCGATCGAAGCATCATCGAGCATAGTCTGATCGTCAACCCGAAGGCCAAGCCATTGCGCCAGGGGCTCCGCAAGCTGTCAGCAGAAAGAGCAAGCCTAGCCAAGGGCGAAGTAGAAAAATTGTTAAGGGCTGGCATCATCAGGGAGGTAGCCCATACCGAGTGGTTGGCTACCCTGTTTTTGTAAGGAAGAAGGACTCGAGCAAGTGGCGCATGTGTATTGATTTCACTTCATTAAATAAAGCATGCCCGCGAGACCCCTACCCGATGCCCCGAATAGATCAGTTGGTAGATTCCACAGCTGGGTCCGAATTGCTAAGTTTCCTCGACGCATACTCCGGATATCATCAAGTATGGCTAAACGCGAAGACGAAGCCAAGACAAGCTTTATAACTCCTTCCAGAGTATTTTGTTATGTAAGAATGCCTTTTGGGCTGCGGAATGCCGGAGCAACTTTTTCTCGTTTAATAGCTAAAGCTCTAGGTCATCAGATAGGCCGAAATGTCGAGGCCTATATGGATGATATTGTAATAAAAAGTGCTCAAAAGCACCAGCATAGCCTAGATCTAGCTGAAACGTTCGAGAGCCTCCGAGCATGTGGAGTACGCCTCAATCCGGAAAAATGTATATTCGGAGCACAAGCAGGAAAACTGCTAGGGTACTTAGTTTCGAGCAGGGGAATCGAAGCTAGCCCAACACAGATAAGTGCACTGCAAAGGATGGCTCCACCAGAGAATTTGAAGCAGGTTCAAAAGTTAGCAGGGAGACTTGCAGCTCTTAGCAGGTTCCTGGCCAGGTCAGCAGAGCAGAGCCTCCCAATTTTCAAAGCACTAAAGGGGTCCGAAAGCTTTCAATGGACATCGGAGTGCCAAAAGAGCTTCGATGATATAAAGAATACCTCAGAAGATTATCAATTTTGACTGTTCCTCATACAAGAA